>JAPZDV010000005.1:7089625-7107403 GCA_029814665.1 Acanthurus lineatus
GTTTACATGTTGCTGTGCGGTTCACTGAGAGGCAGCATCATGTGATCGCTGCACCCAAGGCCTTTGGAGTACGCCACTTCAGAGGGATGCAAAATTAACAAATGCATGGAATATGCCGGAAATTCTCTGTCTTTATGTTCCCTGGCCTCATACATGCACACTTCATGGACACTGAAAAGAGCCTTCCATATGCCCAATCTTATTAGCTCACACCGGTGCTGCATGTATCATTAGCTTAACATTTTTCTCTGTTTACTTCCTGCTCCTATTTTTTCCCAATAATATCAGTGCATTGTTTAAATGGATTTTAAATGGATTTAATCTTTTCTTAATCTCTGCATGGGGTGTTACCTTTTCTCCCTTCTTATAAGTTGCCCTCCCTGAGAGATAATCCATCAATTCACAGAGCAAAGACACTATTGGCTCCCCAGTGACAATTACTTGTCCCTCCACATATCAACTCTCTGCAAACTGTAGTTGTTGACACCCGACCTTCCTTCGTACCCAGCAGCAGCTCTAAATAAAATAATGTTAGTGTCAGTCGCCTCTCACTTCCTTTTGCCTCTTTTCTCTCATGGACAGATTCTCGAGGGAGGCTTCCTGAAGCTCTTGAGTGCCCTCATGTGTTCATTTCTGCTTACTTGCTTTCATATCAGCACACTGTATGTGTGTGTGGGTGGGTGTGTTTGAGTGTGTGTGTGACATTCACATGTGCAAATCAAAACATTTCCTCTTGACTCTGTGTTCTAGGAAAGACTGTCTCTTTTAATCACAGCTTTACATCCCCCAAGCTTGGCTGAGTTTGCATGCTTGGGTGTATGTGTGTGTGTGTGTGTGTGTGTGTGTATGAGTGCAAGCAAGATTGTGCACTCGCCTGCATGTGCATGATACATACATTTCAAAGAGTTGAGAATGCACATGTCACCAACAAAATAACATGAAATGTTTCTGTTGTTGCAAACATGATGCGGTACAGTATTTTTTAGACCGTGCACATCACATGAAACCGTACCTTTGAAAAGCTGACAGGACAATCAAGTGTGACGGCATGCCATCTCCTGTCTTTGCAGGAAGTGCTTTGAACCTGACTTGCCGGGCATTTTTTGGCTACAGCGGTGACGCCAGCCCTCTCATCTACTGGATGAAGGGAGAGAAGTTCATCGAGGACTTGGACGAAGAGAGAGTCCAGGAGAGTGACATCAAGTAAGGAAACAAATTGAAATTGTTTCAACAGAGATGGTGGTAATGGGGAATTAATAGTATATGTAGATAAACTAAGGGAAAAATAATAAAAGACAGTATGAATGGTATTTGCATGGTTTAGCCCATTAATTTCAAATTAAAAACATTACAGCGACCATTTTCCAGAGATTCATATTTGCCTCCTTTAAAGTGGCTACTGTTTTCAGTTGTCTTAAGCAAAGGTACAAACAACTTGCATAGACTTGAACTTATTTAAATCTTTATTCACTTTCTTTTTTCTTGACTGAAACTGTCCTGTGTATGTACATGTACAAACAGGTGGAAACAGGATAATTCATTACATTGTGTATAGTAACAATAGAATTGCAAAACTCTCGGCCGGCTTCACCAAGGATGGTTTTATTTAACAGATGTGCCTCGTCAAAAGTAAATTATTGAATTTTCCCGTTTGGGGGGGGTTTGATGCGTTTGAGATTATCAGTTATGTTGTGCAGAGGAAGTGCTGAAAAACAGTAAAGAGCAACACAAAATTCATTGAATACCAAAAGAGGAGGAGATGGTTATATGTGAGCTGGTAATGAAACATTATGTGGAAGAAAAAAGGGTAATTGACCCCAGGAAGAGTCGCAGCTGTCATGCACAGCAGTTACTGTGGATTTAATAAATAAATACATAAATAAAACAGCTCCCTGAAATGTGCTAGATAGATTCAACTCATGAGGGCCGCCCAAGGAAAGGAAAGGAAAGAAAGGCTCTGAGTTACTTTGATGCAGAGGATAAGTTCAGCACAGTTCCCAGCATCCGAATCCACCAATTAATGGCACTTCAGAGATGAACACACATAAAGGCTTTACAGAGTTCAAGCAGCATCTCAACATCAACTGTTGGGAAGAAAAATACATGAATCAGGCCTTCATGGTCAAACTACTGCAAAGAAACCAGTCAATAAGACCAACAAAAAGAAGAAAACTGCTTGGCCAAGAGGAAATATAAGGACTGGACATTAAACTATTGGAAGTCTGTATTTTGGTCTGATGAGTCATAGTCTGAGATTTTTGTGTGCTTGTGAGACGCAGAGAAGAGGAGGCGTGATTGCATGGGGCCGCTTTGCTTTACTTAACCAGCATGACTACCAGAGCACTTTGTAGCGACATGATCTCCCATCTGCTTTGTGCTTTGTGAGACAATCGTTGTTTTTCGACAGAACAGTGACCCTAAAGCAAAACTCCAGCCTGCGTAGGTTCATTTTAGTAAGACGAAGAGTGATGAATCACTGCATCACCTGATCCCCAATTTACCTGAGCTAACCCCCACCCAAAAAAAGTGGGGTATTTACTCACATGTTTAATGTCATAAAACAAAATGTAGAAGCCACTTAGGCTTGTGTGAACCACACACCTTATTTCAATGCAAAAAAAAACTATTCAAAAAACTCTTTTATATCAATACAAAAGAAGCAAAGGCTCAACCATGCTGGATCATCACCGAGTTTTAGGACTCATTCCTACACCACTTTACATTGTATTTTTTATGTCTTCATTCTTATTCTACAACATAGAACACAATAAAAAATAAAGAAAAATTGAATGAGAAGGTGTCTTTAAACTTTCAGCTGGGACTGAATGTGTTTTCCAACATTCTGCAGCGAGGATGAATGTGCTAAAAAGCAGTTTCTGTAACTCCCCCTCTCTTTTCACTTCCTTTCAGAGTAGCATTGTAAAATTTGCCCAACAAGCCTTACTTTCAGGGCTCTAAGTGCATTTTAAACAAGCCCATTTCCATGTCTCTCCCTCCTCGTGGTGTAACACATTTAAACAAGTCCATTCCCTGGTCCGTGTGCATGTTTCCCATTAGGGCTGTTTGGAGAGGCTGCAGCTCTGGGGAGACAGCCCTGTCAGATGGTTAACAACCGCCATTTTTCACACCGCCGCCACTGTCGCTATCTCCCTCGCTGCACCCACCTATAGCAGCTTGCAGATGGGCCATGGGGAGCTGGGGGGGGGGACTGGGAGCCGACAGGGAAGGAGTGGAAAGAGAAAGAAATATGGTAGAAGTCACTGTGGAGGAAAATAAAGAAGATGCATCTGAGATAGTTTGTTTGCTTGTGCACGGAGATGAACATGCAACAGAAACAAATCTCATCCGAAGCACCAACGCTGACGTCCTGTCCGTCTTTCTCGCTGTCTTCCTCTTCCCTCCATCACTCCTTGACACCAGGACTCCCCCCCACTCGCTGAATGAGGGGTTATCCTTTAAATAATTCATTGCAATATTTCATGCAGCAGATCAATAATGTATTTGATCATCCTGCTCTCTGTTGCCGATGCTGCTGCCATAAGCTTTTTTTACATTGCAGCCTGTGCCCTGGTTTCACTTTAAATGGACCACGCAAAGACGGGCAGCAATGGAGAGAAAGGAGGAGAGGAACCACACATGAACAAATCTGTGTTTACCCTGCAGCCAAGTCTCCCTTTTCAGATGATACAGTGGGCATGTTTCTATGGGTTACCTCTCTTCTTTAGGCTGGCACCCACACACTTTTAGCTTTATTACTAATACATCGACAGCCAAACTTGAGCCTAGAGATGAACACTCACATTTGGGCTCAGAGTTTCTGCAGGCATTCATTTACCCAACTCTGAGCCTATTGATTCGGAGGAGTTCATTTCTATGGAAACCCGAGCCTCATAAATTCTCATTTGCGCCACCAGGATAGGGCTATTGTTGTGATCATAGCATGGGTGACTAGAAATTAGCATAGCATGCAGAGATTAATAAATTAGGAAAACTAAACTGGCTCGGCATAATAAAGAAGGAGATCGATATGTTATTGACCCATTTCAGTCGGCGTTTTGCAGGTACATGTGGAATTAAATGTATAGTAAGAATCAAAAGGTCAGAAACTGATCTGGAAAGAGCAAACACTGAGGTTTTGCTAATGAGGAAGGGACAGATTATTGAAGGAGAAAATGTGCCTGCAGCCATAGTTTAAAAACCCAGTTGTGATTTACTCATTTGGCTAACTTTTATATCGATAATTTCCATCACCCAATGGAAAAGTAGAGGCTTTTTACCAAGATTTACATGAATTCTACAAAACTGAAGTTTGGAGACATCAGTGTAGTAACATCTTGCAGTGGACGCAGCTTTATGACGAGTTTATCGCACCTCAGCCCTGCTGTTCTATGTAATTCTCTATCTCTTCGCTTCACCTGGACCTTGTTGTTCACGTGCTCCAACTCAATGTCGTCATCATCTCCATTTGAGGCTCAGGTTGAGCAGTGTTGGTCATTATTCATCAGGCTGGTGTGGCAGCGATGCTGTGTTGACTCATACAGTGTGATAATGTGAAACTGGAAGCTTCAAAGTACTCCACCACTCCCTGGAGAGACATGAATTATTCCCGGGCCTCCTTCTCCCAAGCCCACATCCCCAACGGCCCCCCTCCCCATCCCCCCACCCCGCCCCACCCCATCGAACAACAAACTCAGCTGAAACTACAAATATCATCAGCCTCTCTGCGCAAAGCCTGTGATACACTTTCAATTACCGATGCCAAATCTCCCAAACAAGCCGTTCTTATGTGGAGTTTATCGGCTTGAAGGCGAGAGAGAGAGAGAGAGAGAGAGAGAGAGAGAGAGAGAGAGAGGAGAGATGCTTTTCAGAGTCGTTATCCCTGTACACGCTCGAAGACACACTCACACACTCTTCTTTTCCCTCATCCCACTCCTCCTTCATAACACATACAGTAGATGACACATACACACACATATAAAAACAGAGGAGATCTCTCTCTCATTTGCTCTTTGTTTTCCTCCAAAGTGTCGTTTGTGCTGAGGGTGCTGTAAAAGTGGGCTAAGTAGTGTGTCTAAGGTATGAGGGAGCATTATCTCCCCATTCCCTCCTTCATCAGGCTCAACCAGCCCAGCGGGGGACACTCATTTACTTTATGGAATATTACTTTCTCTCCTTCTCTCCGTTACCATGGCATCTGCTATAAAAAGATTTTCTTCTGATTGCCAGTATTTGATCCCCCCCCCTCGCCGTACACTGTGAGGAAGAGCCCTTATTGATTTTCATTTCTCATATGTTTTGAGAGCAGAGAAAGAAAATTAACATACCGTGAAGCACTTACAGTAACACAAAAGGTGCCTCGTTGATGTGCGGAAACGTGCTGCTCACAGGCATTTTATGGTCTAACCTTTTGAAAAGTGTAACGTGGTACATCAATACATCCTGTGATTTATCACGAAGCACCTTCACATACATTATATTCACTTCCAATCATAACATATTCTTGAAGCACATCAGAGGAACTTGTTTAAATTAAAAAAAGATACTTCCTGTCTACGGTTTTCTTAAACATGTGCTGCAGAGGAACATTGCTTAGTAATTTTTTTGTTTGTTTGTCTTGCAGGGTTGTTAAGGAGCATCTTGGTGAGCAGGAAGTGGCAATTTCCTTGACTATTGACTCCTTGGAGGAGGAGGACCTTGGAAATTATTCCTGTTATGTAGAAAATGGTAATGGCCGCCGGCAAGCGACCATCCAGCTCCTCAGGAGGGGTAAGGGGTTTTTGAACAATTTCCACTGCAACCTTGAGTATTAACCCATAACATCCAGTTTTTTACATATTAAAATAGATATAGAATAATTATCTAATTCCTGGCTGTCCAACACTATCATAAATATTCTGCATCAGCTTGTTCCAAACTCATCATTTCATCATTAAAGCTATAAGGTGAATGAAATATTCAAAGCCTTCCTGCACCATCTCATCAAATGGAAATATACAGGAAGTCTTTTGCATAATTTTTTATACATTTCCCCATACTTCAGCCTGAAACATTTTGTATCTTTGGGAATTTTAGGATCTCTACTAGAATTTAGAATAAAGTTGTGTGTGTTATAAACATGGGTTGACAGCAAAATCACTGCCTCATTGATGTTAAAGGCCTAAAAGCTGCTCTGATCAATATTTTTCATATCAATAATGCATTAAATGGCCACATGTGATACAAATGGGTCACTTGCAGCTAAAAACTTGTTGAGTATTATCACCCAAATCTATAGTGTCTCTCAACTCTACAAAACATTTTAGCATCTTTCAGCTCATTATTTAACCAGAACTTCGCTGATTGGATTCACTTTCATTGCTCTTATCAGCAGAAAGTTGCTTTCAGTGGTAGAAACTCTAATAAATTCAATTTTCACTACCTATCAACAACTAAAAGGAACATCTCAAAAAAACTGAAAATGTTAGGTTTACATTTACCAAGGGATCCATGAATAACATGAATCTTAATAAATGCTGATGTTGATCCATTTCTCCTTTTTGGTAAAGAATATAATGTTTGAAATTAAACTTACCATATAGACTTTTTTAAAGTGTTGGTACTGTAGATCATCATTGTGTTTACGGCTTGTTTTTACTGCCCCCAAGTGGCCAAAAAATCATTCCAGTTTAACTGACTGCAGACTTTTACAGATTGTTATGATATCACTTCAGATATTAGAATTTTGTTGTAGCAGCACTAAAAAGACAATGCAAATCCTTTCCTACCCCTAAAGACCTGACAACATCTTTTTGTTCTTCCTTTCTGGTCCATTTTCTAATCTTTATTCATCCGCATTTGTGTTAACAATCTGTTCTTAAGCTCCATTTGGTTGTTCTGTTTCTTTCTACATGTGCTCCAGCAGCTGTGTAGCTATTTTGGCTTTCTAGCATGACTTGTCTGAAGCTCTTTTCATGCACTGGTTGTCACCCTGCAAAGAGAGGTAATTTGATGGCTGTTTAAACAGCAAATTGGTCCTCAGCTTTTCCCAACAGGCCAATAAGTTCGGCATACAATTACATTTTAAGTCTCTATCTGACTGTCTCCCTGCTTTAATCTCTTGCTCTGTGACCGTCTTTTGTAGATGTCCCAATTTCATGTGAGTGGTCTTTGTAGACTCCAGACAACTTCATTTAACTGTCTCTGTCAAAGCAGCTTTTTCAAAGACAGGGATGCTGAGAAAGACTTTAAATCGAGCTCTCTCTCTCTCTTTCTCTGTCTCCAACATTATTTTGATATTTATTTCATGTTTCATTGCCCTGCAGCAGGACTGTAAATGTTCCTGCAAGCTGCTTTTTCTTCCATCTTAGAAGAAAGACTGAAAAAGGAACAAGAGATGGAAGAAAAGAAGCAATGGTGGTGAAACATACACGACTTAGAGAATGAGGATGGTTGCTTTTAACTAAATAAAAGCATTATTACAACACTGCTGTCCTTGGAGTATTAGTTCCTGTTCAAGAGAAAACATCAAGGATTATGTGATAATGTGCGACAAAAACAAATCTGTCAGTACAAGTTAAAGTACCATATTGACGTTCCCCCAGGAACCAGTTAGCATAGCTTAGGATAAAGACTGGAAACAGTAATTTCCTGGAGTCTTTGTACTCCGTCAAGAAATAGTTTGGCACATAACCTCACATAAAACCATAAAATCTAACATGTAAAGCTTTAGGTAGGCAAATTTGTCAGCTTTGGCAACAGTCAGACTTGTTGTTTGCCCCAATTTCCAAGCCTAATGCTAAGCTAAGCTACCATATGTCGGCTGTAGCTTCGTATTTACAAACAGACATTAGAGTGGCATTATTCATTGCGGGGGTCCCGGACCCCACTTTTGCCATCATTGGTAAAGAGAGTGCATTGTGGTTGCCATGGCAGCTTTGCAGTGTGACAGAGAAATAAGATGAACCCGTTTGAGTCGAGCCAACCAGGTAAATGCTGCTTTCATATACTACATTACTCACCCTCCCCCAAGCTCGGTCTCTGGGGAGACGGAGAGGAAATAATGAAGAAGAGAAATGAATGTAGAGATAGAGAGAGAGAAAAAGAAGAAGTAGATATGATGGAGAGAGGTGGTGTGGGTCAACCGAAGCTTCTTGTTTTGTCCACTCATGTCCAGGTTTGTCACCAGTCACACCATGGACAACAGCCAGTGTGCAGAGCCGTGTCATTGCTGCGCTGCTCCAAAGAAATGAACCCAATTTTTCATTTTCTCCCTTTTTTTCCCCCCATGTGTCTCCCCGCACTGTGCCCTCTCATTTTTCCCAAAGTCATAATGAGCCCCATGCCTCTTCCCCCTAAAGATTAATGCGGCTTCACTCTGAGCTGAGCTCTGAAAAATACTGATGATTGTCAAGCCTCCCAGCAAATGTAAATGTCTCCTATAAGTGCCTCATCCTGTGATTTTTTTTTTTTTTTTTACAGGGGAACGATGAAGGCAAAAGGCAACCTATGAAACCAAAGTGGTGCAGAAATAAGTCACCAGCCTGTTTTTGTGTGTTCATAAGACATGAACCATGATCTCCTCTGCAGTTTTAAATATTCTCTGGTCTGTTGTGTGTCGTCCTCAGCAGAGCTCATGTACACTGTGGAGCTGGCAGGAGGGCTGGGAGCGATCCTGCTGCTACTCATCTTCCTCATCTCCCTCTACAAATGCTACAAGATCGAGCTGATGCTTTTCTATAGGAGGCACTTTGGTAGCGAGGATGTGGATGGAGGTAAAGAAAGCACAAAGCATCACAAAGAAATCTTCTCTCTGTTTCTGCCTGAAGCCCTTTAACCTCCAACTTGTTCTCACTGTTTTTACCACACCTTTCTTTTTTTAAAATTCAGTGTTGAGCGAGCACAGATGACTGTGTATGAGCCTGTGTGGGTTTTTTTCATAGATATGAATATGTGCTGTTTTTTTTACCCATGTGCATAAGGTTTTGTGTGTGTGCGTGTGTGTGTGTGTGTGTGTTTTCTGTCAGAGTCTCTATCCATGACAGATACACATATCTTCTTCTGTCCTATCTCAGTAACAGCAGCCTATTTCCTCTCTCTTCTCTCAACTGTTGGTATAAGAGGTGCACGTGTGTGTGTGTGTGGGTGTGTGTGTGTGTGCATGTGTGTGTGCATTGCTGCAACGGCTGCATAGGGAACAGAGGAGACAGATTTTCAATTTGTTGCCCATTTAAAAAGAGATCAGTCTCAATATGTCACAGAATGATGCCCACCCCTCTGCTGTCGAAGGCCAGATAGCGGGACATGGGGACCAGGCAGGCTCGAAGCTCCCTCCCCAAACGACAAATAACAGCCTAAACAGCCTAAAACTGGGGGGCAAGTTTTTGTTTTCTGTACTGAAGATAGTTAACTTTTCTTGAGTTAAGAATTCATCTGTTCGTGTCCCAGTATTTTCTCTTTGAGCTTTGTATTTTGACTGTCTCTGCTTTCTTTTCAAAAATTCTGAGAAGACTGAGCTCCTCTCTGAAACGCTGGATTGTTTCTACAGTAGCATGAATTATCTATTACACACTGTTTTGTTGACTCAAACTTCCACATGATTAAGTCATACCGTCAGGGACCGCCAATACAAGCTGTTTTTGATTTTCCAAGTTTGCTAGGTGGTTAATTTGCAAGGTTGGTTGCTAATTTGAAAGCCTTGTTTGATGTTTTGATCGTATCGAGTGCAGCCCTGGCCTTTCCAGTGAGTTTCAAAGCTGCATGTGCTCCTCAGAGAGTTTATGAAAAAAGCCCCCCTTCCCTTTTTGGATGGCCCACTCTCCAGTTTCTACCGAGCGTAATGACTAGGACTTACAGAGCATGTCACCAGTAGTGCTTTTTTTCCCCCCATCTTCTATTTTCTGCCTTTTCACTTCTTTTCACTGTCTTTTGGGAAATGAGTTTTAGGTGGGAAAGAGGGTATTTGCTTCAATCCTAGATGGGATATTTTTGTATCCACTGCAGTTTATTTCATACACAAGATAGCCAAAGGTAATGGACAACCCTGTGCAAATTCTCCTGTGTGTTATTTTATCTTGGCCACTTTGTTAAAATTATTTAGAGAAATCTTCCTCCTGTTTCAACATGACAGTGCTGCTGCACACGGGGTTAGATTCAGGAAAAAATGTTTCTTTGAGTTTGGTGTGGAAGAACTGACTGGTCAACAGAGATTACTGACCTCAACCCCATCCACCTGGAATGAAAGCCTTCACACACAAACACAGAAGAGATGGAGACTTTTATGGCAGAATTTTACAGTAAAAGTACAAGTGATTGAAATTTTTACTGCTTTGGTGTTTTGAATACGAACATGTTGATACAGAAGAGACAAAGTAAAGTAATGGATAAACTGAAGTAAAGTCTCAGTCATCATTTTGTCTTGTATGTATGAAAGTTTTGCTGTGGTGCAAAGTCAGGCTCCATGCATTACATATACAGTAATACAGTTTATTTAGTAAAAATAAACACCAAAGTCAGTCTTATTCTGCATCATCCAAAGTACTGACATGTGCATATATTGATGTTTTTTGTCTTACAGCTGATTATCTTTGAGGAAATGATCACTACAAAGTGTGATTTAGCATGAGGAGCATTATCTGATATGTTTATCAATGAATAGTTTATTTTTGGAATTGATCAGACGTTCCTGATAAAATAAACCTACTAGAGCTGTGATTCTGTGAAAAACTAAATGCCCCATGTACAGCATTTTGAGTATTATTTAAATGCTGTAATGGTTTTAGAGTGAGGTATTTTTAATCAAATATGAAGTCATGTTTAGGTTTCCACATGCTTTTTTCCATGAGTGTGTGTGTTTACACGGTGAGGTTATGATGTCTCAAGGGTCCATTGTGCCTTTTGAGCTGGATACCAATGCATTTAGTTCACCTTTTTCATTCCCAACTCCTGTTTGTTTCTTGTTTGTTTTCCAGAAAACAAATACTATGATGCATACCTGTCCTACACCAAAGTGGACCCTGACCAGTGGAGTCAGGAGACCAGGGAGGAGGAACGCTTCGCCCTTGAGATCCTCCCTGATGTCCTGGAGAAACATTATGGCTACAAACTTTTCATCCCAGATCGAGACCTCATTCCAACAGGAAGTAAGCACTGCGACTGTCTGTGTGTACATGCTTGTACACATATGTTCATGGAACATATTGTACTGCAGTGTGAGGGCATATACAGTCGCTCTTATGCTGCTGTTGCTGCAGTGTTTGGCCCATTTGTTGCACCTTGACGTTCACCAGCAAGGGCCACGCCACAACAACGAGTTAAAGGTTCAATAAAATGAGGAATCATTGAACTTGGATGTGAGAAAGGGGATGACAGAACAATCTAGTTGCTGTTATACCTGTTTTGGTGAGAAAAAGTGGACCTTTATCTGAAGCCTTGGTGGCATACCTGATGTATCTGGTGAGCAGCTTGTACAGGCTGCGATAGAGCATGAAAATGATGTAGGATGAAGGGAAAGATTATAGGCGGATGTACCTGAGGAATTCAGAGCACCACAGGAAGCTCAGAAAAGACAACAAGAACACAGGTTCTAGAGATAAATTTAACCTTGGGGGTCTCTTAATATAAATGCAGAGAATAGATACAGAGGCTGAAGGTCAGAAGCAAGTTGCCATCATTTTGTAGTGCATTCCAGTTTTCTCAAGTCTTCAGTTGGAAGGGGAATTGCGCTGTTGGTACATCTGTGAGGGGGAGATAAGTCTTTTATAAGGCTCTTTTTGCAGTGAGAGAAATGGATTGTCTAATGGACCTATCATGAATGACCACTTTGACCACTTTAGCCAATAAGTTGTTGCCAGTTTTAAGCTCAGTGAGAGCAGACTGAAGGCTGTAGTGGATACGGGAAGTATCAGGAATAACTTTCATGCCTGGATGAAAAAACAATGTGGAATCTATTGATGGAAAAGTAAACAAACTCTCTGCTGATGTTTCAGTATGGCTGGGACATTTTCCTCAAATGAGCCTGTCAGGATCCAGTTGTGGTTTTGTTGTGATAGAAACTATTTTCTTGCTTGGGCACCTCCCTGAAGAAACAGGTATTTAGAAGGCAGCAGCTACAAGGAGTGCAGCAGGTGGAGAAGTGGCCTTCCATAATGTCACTGCTTTCAAAGATTGGAAGATAACTAAATGTTATATGTCAACAGGGTTTTAGGATAATGGGAGAAGGGGCTGCAGCTGGTGATAAAAGGTCCAGAGCAAGGAGGGGAGCAATGAAAGGATGGGGGGGCACCACATAAGCTGCAAAACAGGGATGTTCAATCTGCAAAGATGTGCCAAATCAAGGGTACCCCAGCATGTTACACTTCCCTCGGTGTGTTATTGGCACAGTGGTCACCCTGCTGCCTCAGTAGCAAGAGGAACATCACTGCTGTAAAAGCCTGAAGCCCAAAATGTAAAACCATGTTGAGTGCAATTAAAAGACAATTACCAGCCTGGATGTTTGTTCTGGAAAAGCTTAGCTGATTAGATTTCAATTAAGGTATCATTTTAAGGCCAGAAGAGAGGAAGAAAGAGTAGACTGGTGGGAAATAAAGGTCGCGGCAGAGAACAGTAAACTTGGCTAGCATGAGGTTGAGCCCCTTCAGCTGCAGTTTTAGCTCTTACAGAAATATTGGGTGGAGCAAAGGTTGTATCACTGAGGAAAAAGTAGGGAAAGGGTGTGGTGGGATGAAAGGATATGTGCACATCAGGATACTTATAAGCCCATAAAAGCAGGAATTTAAAAAAATATATGAGTGAAGCTGAAAAAGTACAGACTCAGAGGGAAATATGACTTAGCGTTTGCTAAACCTGCTAGCACAAGTGTCTCTGTCATGCAGTTTAGCCATGCTTTGACTGCTGGAGGAAGACCGACACTGGAGGAGAATCGTTTTCAAAAAGAAACATTCTCCTGATGGACAAATTCACCTGCAGTTTGGATCCATAGAGGGTTGATCCTTGGGTGAAATTAGTCTGCCAAGTTTAATGTAAATGTTGAATTAGGCTTGAAGTTTGGTCGTTACAAATGAGTTTTACAGATGTGATAGGCTTGACAGGTGATTTGCGGTGATGTTGAGGCGTGGCCCTGCTCCCCAAACTATTTAACCAGTGAACTTCATTAGTTTGAAGTGTTTGTTGTTGTGTGTACTGTGTCTTCAGTTTTGTTTCTCACTGTCACTGTCTGTGTGTTTCAGTGTTTTGTGCTGTTTTTGGCAGATTCAAGCAGAGTACATTACCACTCACAGCGTTGAGTGGATGATTATTTCAAATTTCTAAATAAGAGAAGAAGGAAAAAAGCAATACTCAATCCAACACTGGCAGCAAGACCCTTTTTTCCCATGTACCCTTGCAAATCTCTCTGGATAAGAGTAGAAGCTCATAGAATTTCACACTGGCTGTTCTCATATTATGCACTACATATATGGGATAACAGCATACAGTGTGTACCAGGAGCTGATGTATTGAACATATTTATCATCCTCCTTGGTTTTCATCCATGCATTAATAAATCCATGAAAATTCTGTCTGAACATATTCTCATGCGTGCTAACTCTGCTCAGTAGTCCTTCTGTGCCAGTGGTACACAGTGTGCTCTAGTTAGCAGTGATGCTGTGTGTTTGTACTGTAGGCTTCATGTGGAACAGATAAAACGCAAACACGTCCTAGTTGGTCCAGACAGAATTAAACATCAGTGGGAAATGTGTGAAGGCTCCGAGCCCTGCTGACTGAGCCGCCTCTTTCCTTTAATCAAAAGAAAATTGCCGGCAGCATCAGTGCCAAGCGAAATCATTGCAGATGAATGTCCAATCAGGGAAACATGGTATGTGATTAATCATATGTGAAATAAAAAAAAAAAAAAGCTGAGTGAGAGGAGACCACCCTACTTATACGACTGTGTTGAGCATGTTTCTGTGTCTGTACTGTGTTCTGCCTGTGACCTGAATGTTAAAATGTTTATGTTTAGGTCTCACCAATGAGCATTACCAGGATGACACACGACTCTTTGGAGGTACTCGCCCTCAGTCTTTTCCACTTGTATCAGCTGCTGTCATTTTCTTTGCTCCTAGGAAGTTTCAAAGAGAGGCTTAGAGTGCCACTGTTGTGTGATCTGAAACATCAGGCCCAATTTAATAGACAGCGACTCAGCCTAATCCTAGAGACTGTGCAGCTTTATCAACATTGCCATGTCGTGCAACACTTAACTTTGTTTGTGGCTCTGTCATCCATAGTATTGATTATAATACATGAAATAACTCTTTACACTGCACCAGAGCAAAAGATGCATATTCAACTTAACAAACACTATGCTATGGATATGTATCTGCACACATAAATGCAGTCCTTATGTGGTTTACTGCAGACTAAAATTAGTGTAATTAGAACAGAAACTGAAATAAAGCCACCTGTCATTGTCTTGTGTTTTGTGTTGTGTGTTCATGCATCATCGTTAAGTGTTATGGTCCTGTCCTCATTAAAGCATTTCTTTAGATCAAAGCAATTCTGGATTTGTAATACTCTACTGTTTTGCCACACTTATGCTTTATGCATGTCAGTTCTTTTTTATCTTTACCTCTTGTTTCCTGCAGCCTACATTGAGGACGTTGCACGCTGTGTGGACCAGAGCAAACGCCTCATCATAGTTATGACACCCAACTATGTGGTGCGACGAGGCTGGAGCATCTTTGAGCTGGAGACGCGGCTGCGCAACATGCTGGTGACAGGGGAGATCAAAGTCATCCTGATCGAGTGTGCCGAGCTGCGTGGAATCATGAACTACCAGGAGGTGGAGGCTCTCAAGCATACCATTAAAACCCTTACTGTCATCAAGTGGCACGGCACCAAGAGCAACAAGCTCAACTCCAAGTTCTGGAAGCAGCTGCAGTACGAGATGCCGTTCAGGCGCACAGAGCCCATGCTCACCCACGAGCCGGCGCTGGACGTCAGCGAGCAGGGCCCCTTCGGAGAGCTGCAGACCGTCTCTGCCATCTCCATGGCAGCAGCCACCTCCACCGCCATGGCCACTGCCCATCCTGAGCTGCGCTCCTCTTTCCATAACACCTACCACACCACCATGAGGCAGAAACACTACTACCGCAGCTACGAGTATGACATACCTCCTGGAGGGACCCTGCCACCTCTCTCCTCTCTGGGGAACCAGCACACCTACTGCAACATCCCACTGACACTGCTGAATGGCCAGAGGCCTCCTGGGAAGAGCCGAGAGCATAGCTTGGAGGAGGCGCATGCTAACAACGCCATGCTCCCTCTGCTGCCGAGAGAAACCAGCATCTCCAGCGTAATCTGGTAATGATGAACAGACTCGGCGTCAGATGTATGGAGATCAGTCAGGATCAGACGTGGCTAAGCTCAGTCTGGTAGCTCTAAGGAACACAGTTTATGGCCGTGATTACAGCAAAAAGTGTTTTGGATCCCTTTGGTTCCAACTGTTGTTAACTAGCAGAGAGTGAAGGAGTTACGGCGGGTTTGTGGACACGGTGTTCCTCGTTTTTTCAAGTGGACAGCGCCTCTGTTACAGAGGATGTTTTCTATGTGGAACTACAGGAGATACAATGAAAACACTGTTTGATCAGCTAGCGAGAGACGGACTCGCAAGAACTTCATATTCGAGAACCAATACACGATGGCAATTGTCCACACACAACACAAACACACGTAAACACACACACACAAATGTGCATACATACAAACGAAAGGAAAACAGGGTCTTGTACATATATTTCAGTTTATTTGTAGCATCAGTGTTTTCCGGTTTTGTTCTTTTGTTCGTTCTATTCAATCAAATGTTTGTTGCCTTCTCTACTGTAGAACTTTGCTTTAAGTTGTTATACAAAGTTGTATATTTTTCATTGTTTTCTTCTTTTTAGTTTTTTTTTTCTTTTTTCAAATTTTATTTCAATGCGCTTGTTTGGGAAGCCAGTATGTCATGTACCTGCGCTGTTGTGTATTTTTTGTTTGTTTGTTTTGTTTGTTTTTAAATCTTTGTGTAGTTTAAGAGAACATTTTTTAACACTTTTGGAATTGCCTGGACATTTCAGGAGCTTCAAGAAGCTGAAACTTCTTTTTGTTTACCTGTAAAAGGTGTATCTAGTTTAAAAGGAAACTCTCTTTAAAAAAAAAAATCATAGAATATGCAAAAAGAAGGAGGAGCTGGCAAAAACATTCTGTCCTGTGGGACTGAGAAGGGGGAGCAGTTGGGGGGGTCGTACTAGTCCTCTCCAATCAGATAGAAGCTTCATATTTTCTATTGAAACAAACAGCCTTGCTGTTTTAGAGTGATAGTGAAATGCCTCACCTTAAAAAGAAATCTGTAGATTATTTTGAAAAGAATTCTATTTTTATAACAGAAAAGAGTTTGCTTGAGAAGTCATACTTATTTGCATTTCATCTATCATAGAAGGGGGATTTGTGTATAAGTGTTATGCTGGTTTTGTTCACTTGCAATGTGGTTCCTGGTTTGTCAAGAGATTAAGGTGGCTTTTGAATCCCACACGAAAAAATATGTCCTCTACTGTTCTCGATTCAAAAGTGAAGCATTTTCAATGTTTTGGTTTTTCAAACATAATATTATTTCCATCCTGATAATTACTTTGGTTCATATGGATAGTTCATGTTTAAGGAAAGAAAAGAATACATTTGTGTTTTGAAAGACTTTTTAAATATATTTGAAGGTGTGTTTTGAGTATGCATAGCAAATAGATATGTATTCTATATATAATATAGATATTTATATAAGTATATAAACACGATTTTCACTTGGAAAGAAATGTCTATCTTTATAGAAACACAATCATTATCAGTTGCCCTTACTTTCTCACTGCACATTAAAAACATTGATTTCCTCTTGATGTTTTCCTGTTGTGTCCAGTTTTGACCATTTGTTAACAGCCATTCATAACATCACCTCACACACTGCTGACACTCCTCGAGTCCACGTTCATAGTCAGACTGTCGGCGTACTCATCACTCTCTGTGACTTCTGTGGTGACAACGGTTGACTAATGGGTGGGAAAGTGAGCTTGCCAGGTTGAATCAGAGATCTCGCTTCAAGATCTTGTCTGAGAGAAAGTGAACAACCAAATTCTGCTGAAATGCCTTTAAAACACTTTGGGACTAAACTCAGTCTTCACCTGTAGTGAACAGCGCTGCAAGACTGCAGTGGTGCAACAAGACAACTTGAAAACAATGTGTGCATGTGCATATTGTCTTTTTCTCAATATCTGCTCTTCTTGATCATTGTTATAACCATAGATTACCAAAAGATAGTTAATTTTTCAAGAGCTTAAGTAATGGCCATTAAGAGGTCCCTTCTTGATATGCTTCCAATGGAAGGGATGGGGACAAAATCCACACGTTCCATCACTGACATCTGAAATATATTTCAAACTTTTTCAGAAGCCAATACGATGCTTCAGTGGTCTGGCTTAATCAATCATTCAAAGGTAAAATTTTTTTAGAAAAAATTATCCTCTATGTTTCCCCAAACTGTATCTATGCTGAGCTGCTGTGAACGGAACTGTAACAAGTAATTCTGTACTAGAAGGAACGCAAAACTGCAGTCTTCATCCCTCATCACATACGTGTGGACACACACTGGTAAGGATCTTGTCATGTATGGACAAATTTTTGATGTTCATGTTGGCAGCTACCTATTGTTTTAGGATTTAAAATATGTAAATTTATCTTTAGGTTTAATTCAGAAACCAAAAACAAACCCTAACCCTATTTCCACCAAGAATCAGGGCAGGTCAT
>JAPZDV010000005.1:7108023-7203624 GCA_029814665.1 Acanthurus lineatus
AGGATTTAAAATATGTAAATTTATCTTTAGGTTTAATTCAGAAACCAAAAACAAAAAATATATATTTCAACCAAGAATCAGGGCAGGTCATGAAATATTCGCAAAATAAAATCAGTAAGATTTATGGACATGAGCATGAAAAGTTTATTAATTTCATGACAATCAGTGCAACTTCATGTCTGATTACACAAACTGCATGTTTTCATTGTTGTGCAGTTTCATGAAACATGTTTTCCTTAACTATCAGCACAACCTCCAAATGAGCAATCTATGTCAGCGCACACGAATCCTATTGATGACATTTTTAAACTGTTTTACAAACATGATTTTTATGGCAGTCGGCAAGATCATCTTTCCTCAACTAAAGTGTTTTGTTGCCTAAGCGTAACCACAGACAGGAGTCCCACCCTGGCATCCAGCTGTGCCATCCACTCCAACCTCCTGCCTGCATCTTCCTCTGTTCGGTCATAAAATGTGAAGCAGGAACAACATCAGTGTCCTAATTTTATAGATTAAATTTCATCACTATTTTGTGAAATGCTGTGAGACTGTGTTGGAGATACATTAAACTTATCTATCTTAAACTTTCTCAAAGGGAGGCTTGGAGGGAACTAACGTCCAGATGCATGTTGGGCTCTTTGTGTTCTCTCTCCTCCAATGATGCTCTTGTTTTTAAACAACACAAACAAAAATGATTATTAACAGCAGTGTGTCAGTTCAGTGTGCAGAAGGGAAAAGTCAACATTTAGATGACATGTAATGATGGAGTTCATGATGGGATTCTTACAGGATAAAAATGTGTTGATATGGGGGTCTCTGAGGCGTTACAGTCAACAACACTTGCCATGTAATCATTATTTTCCTGGTTTGATACCGTCTGGGGACTTTAACTGCGTGGTGTCCCTCCTGCTCTCCCCTCATGTTTCCTGTCTATCTTGTTTGTCAGATAGAGGCAGAAATGCCAAAGATAAACCTTCAAAAACAAAAAGGCCAATATAAAAAACATTTTGTCTTAAAGCCACTTGACTGACTTCTGCTTGGCAACCTAAACACAACAGTGGCTGCGTGCTGCCAAACAGTGCCATCTCCTGGGGATTCACAGTACCTACAAGAGGTGTTTGTGATCGAACGCCGGTAAACACAGAAACAGAAAGCCAATTTACAGACTATCCTGACGATCCCACGAGAGAACAGAGAACAGGAGAAACTGGGGCAGAGAAAAAAGGAAGGAAGAAAGTTACAGGCAGAGGAAAAATGAGAAAGCGAGTCAAAGACAGTTTGTCACTATAGAAGACTTTCTATGGACATTTTTGTTGGCAGCAGCAAGGGTGCACAAGAGAAAAGCTTTGGCTTCTGAATATGAAAACAATTATAACTATATAGATGAAAACATGAATCAACCACAACCGCTGGAATTTACTTTGGCTGCTCATAAAGATGCCAGCAGTTGGAGGCACGCACACACGACATGTTGTCAACTACAAGTAGAGCTTGTGACTGTTGCATGTTGGCAACCTCCTGCCAGACAGCTGGGGTTTTATTAGCAGACACAGGATTAATAGACTCTATTACCCAGAGCAATTAAGGACTTAATTGGAGAGAAAATAGGCCCCATCGAGAGGGAGCATGTAGGGAAGAACGACAGAAATAAGCATATCTTCAGAACTGAGTCCTAATTGTCATGTGTGCAAAGGTGTGTGTGTGTGCGTGTGTGTGTGTGATTTTTGTTTTTTCCTGCAATGCCTTATCAGACCACCGGGAGGTGATGAGAGTTATCAGACGATGCTCTTACATTAACATCAGATAAGCATCTCTTGTTTTTGGTGGCCTTGCTTATTATTTCTATTCAACTACTTCCCTTCGTCTGGCATTTTAATTGCATCTGGTTATTTGCTGAATAGAAAAATGCACAGAGGCACGGATGAATCCAACTGGATCTCGGAAATATCTTGTCATTCATGGTTTTTTAAGACAACAGCAATTTGATTTTTTTTTTTTTTTTAAAAAGTCTACTTTTGGTATTTCATTTTATTTGATTATTTGATTATTTGTCATTTCAACCCAAAAGCAGGTGTTCTTGCAGACAAAGCTTCCAAACTTATAAGTCCATATTAAATGCATCATCATGTATCATCAGGCACAGAAATGTGGCCAATGACGCTTTTAAACTCATCAGCCATTTTTGCTCTGGGTCAAAGAGCAGTTTAATAAGGCTTTTTCTTGCTGAAAACCTTCTTCTTTGTTATTTTTTTAACAAAACCTCTACTTCCAGTTGCTGCTGGTGGCCAATGAAGACAATGCACCCAGTTTTAGGGTCTGCACAGAAACAATAGGTTTTTTTATGGTCAAGTAGCTGTCTGACAAAAAGACCAATTGTTTTCTAAACTTTTTTAACTCCATCCATCTATATGACTCATTTTCACTCCTTCTCCTTTATTTGCATTTGGGTGTGATCCAATCATTACCACAGCTGAGGCATGTGTAAGTGTAAAAAAGTAACCTCAGTCCAGATTGTTTTGTCAGAGTTGGCCAACACAGAGCTGTAGGGACTGAGCACAGGTACAGGCCATCTGGCCTTGGATCGGTGACTGAGGACTGTGGATGCTGGAGGCAGGAGCCTGGTGTTCAGGGACTTATAAAATAATTTGGTCATACTGTAACTGTACTGCAACAGGAGGAAATATTTGCCTCATTGTCCATGGCAGGCACTCATGTTGAACATGAGTCTCATCATACATCTCTATAGATCTATTGGGATCATGATGCTGTATGATGATGCTGTAAGCCTGCAGTATCTGTCGTTCCATTTCTGTGCAGTCTGCAGACTCTTCCTCTGTGGGACTATTTCCAGAGAGTCTGTCCTCCATATTTCCTCTAGATACTTCTTGCCAGGGGCATTTCTGTCTGCATCCACCAGATTCCACGCTGTAATGGCCAGAGTTGGAAGGACAGGTAGAACATTACCTGAGGCACTTTTACTACATGATTTCCCATCCTGTCTTTGTGTGGGGAGTGTGTGCTGCATGTGTGTGTCTGTTGATGAAGACAGTGATGCATGTGCACGGCTCGGATGCTGCATGTGGTCTGCTGTTGCACTCTGGTGGTATGACGGGGCATTTCACCAGTGGCACCATTAAACTCCCCACCTCACCTGCTGTACCAGACAGTGAAAACCCAATGTGAGTCACTGAACTGAGACTCATCTTAATCTATTGACGCAATAAAACCTTTATCAATAAAAATGTCTGTAAACAGGCGTTGACATGAATCAGTGGGAGTCTGATTTTTCAAGGTGACTTGCGTCAGATTTATAAGTACACTGTAGTTTTCATTGCTCACACGCAGAGACAGTTTATCTCCTCCATAAGATTTTGTCTGGGACTGATTTCACAGATGTCCCAGTAAAAAGTGACAGTAACAACAGAGTTGATATCAAAGACACACACCTATACGCAGACACACATACACACACACACACACACACACACAGGCATAAGAATGGCAGAAAAAAACAGTTCAGAGAGTATTTTTTATTATAGAAAAATAGTTTATATAAAAACAAATAAGTTATGAATTCCAGCAGCTGCTTTGTGTTTTTCCTCTATTATTACACATTTAACCCTTAACACACTCTTTTGTCTCCCATTCTCTCATACACACACATACACTTTGCCTGTGTTGGTCATCTCACAGTCCTTGAAGATCTGCAACATACAGTAGCTGTAAATTCAGTCCCTAACGTCCTCTTCATCTGCTCTCAACTAAAGAGCTTGGAGCGTTTCACTCTGGCAGCTGACTCTGCTGAATTCACCTCAGTCCACCGCGGACTGTGACCTACTTCCCGTAGAACATCTCCATGAGTACCTCCTCGATGTTGACGGTCCCTATAACGGGTCTGAAGAAGAGCTGCGCGACCACCAGAGGGTTGATGGCCCTCAGCATGGACAGAGCTATGAGCAGTTTGGCGAAGCGCGTCGTGTCCTCCCGGTGGATCAGCCTGACGTGCTCGTTCAGAGCCTGGTGCGCCTCCCGACGCAGCGACTGGATGTAGTGGAGGCAGCGCAAACCCTCCACATCTGGGGAAGAGAGACGAGACGAGGCGGGATGAGAGGAGAGAGAGAGAGAAAGAGAGAGGTGAAATGAGGAATAAAGGAAAAAAGTTTAGATGGTTTTCATACAAACATGTTGCAACATCTGTAAGAAGACGCAATAAACCCGTTTTTTAGCCAAAGTCTAACCTCAACATGATTAAAAGGTTGTTCAGGTCCTTTAAATAGTTAATGGCACCTTCTATATAATTCAAATTTCTCTCATGTTTGACTCTGGTGTTGTTTAAATAAACAAAATATTCTACTTTTTTTTATAAATAGCCAAACTTTTAATTCAAAAATGGCAGTAAATCATTAAGAGCGCTATAATAAACCCAGCCCGAGAGATGCTCCACAGTATTTGCGCCACCTGTGCACAGGTATTGAAACCCTACCTGGGTTGAAGAGCACAGCTCCTTTCAGGTACGCGTACTCCTTCGTACTGATATCTACACTCCAACACTTCTTCAGGAAGGCTTTGATAGCTTCGATATCCACCACAGAGACCCCGGCTGCCCCCCTGCTCTGACCCGCCAGCACCTCGCTCTGCCTGTCCGGTAAAGCGGTGAGGATGCGCTGCAGCATGCTGGGCTCCACCGTCTCCGTGGTCTCAAAGTCCACCCGGTCTTGTGCGAGTCCCAGCACGAGCAGGGACGCCCAGCCGCTGCGGATCAACATCAGCTGGTCGTCCTCCGGTAGCTCGCGAAAACAGGGCACGTTTTTCACGAAACGCAGCGTCTTCACCAGAACCGCCGAGGCGGCTTTGCATGTCACCTGCGGGGAGCGGAGGATGCCTCGGCGCCGGGTCGAGCCGCAGGAGCAAGCCTGCTGCCGGAGGTCCTGCAGCGAGGCTGGGGCGGTGGCGGTGGTGGCGGCGGCGGCAGCAGCGGCGGCAGCGGCGGGGGAGCTCTTGTGGAACAAGTGTTGCAGTGTTTGTTGTTGTAGTTGTTGTTGTTGTTGTTGTTGTTGTTGTTGGGGGTGTTGGTGTTGCTCCTCGGCAGTCGCGAGGCTGTCACTCTTCAAAATGTTGTAGAGGATGCTGTTGTTGTTTCGGCCGCTGGCACCCCGACAGCTGCAGCCCTCCAGCGTGGCCATGGCCGCTGAGCGCTCTACATGGGACGGACTCAGCGCGTCCCGCTGTCCCCTTTGAAGCGCCGGAGGTCAGTGACAGAGGTAGCGCTGTTTTCTTAGCCTCTGATAGCCCCGAGTGAAGGGCGGCACGTTTATATTAGCTCCCGTCTGTACCCGAGCTTTGAGTGCTTGTTCAGACTCTCTGTATATTCCGCCTTCTCAGACTCAGGCACCTCCTCCTTCTCCACCTCCTCTTCTTCCCCTCTCTCTCTCTCTCTCTCTCACACACACACACCTGAACACACACATACCTTGCATGGCTCTTATTTATTCAAGTCAGACCTGTATTAAAAAACATTTTTTTTGCAAGAAAACCACATCTTCAAGAAACCATAATAATCTAATCTATAAAATGAAAGGTACAAAAGGAAACAGTCAGCAATCAATAGGCCTGGTTAATTCAACTGAATGTTGGGAGAGAATTTAAAAAAAGAGGAAAGAAGCAAAGGCAGACGAGGAATCAGAGCCCAGTTCTATTCTCAGCATTACCTTGACTCTCTGGCAGTGCTGTTTATCAGACAGGAGCCAGTACAAAATATAGGCCAGCGGCGGATCTGAAGGCTTAATTATTTTAGGGACAATTTATATGATTTTCTATGAGAAAGAAGTAGGAAGAGCTGAGCCGTGAAGGCCAGCCTCCAACCTTGACTCGGACACACTGATATTGATTTAACCGTGAAAACAGGAGCTGGTGAATTATGATGTCATGACTCAATGCTCTCCTTGCCTCTGTCACTGAAGGAGGATTGGGGGTGGGGTGGGGTGGGGGGGTGTTGAAGGAAGGAAGGGAGAAGTGTGTGGAGGTCATGTGAATGAGAGACTGAGAAAGACAGGTTGGGATAAAGCAGATGAATTAGAGGTTTATCTTAATTGCTCCTAAGAGGGATCACAGGTTAGGGTTGGCTGCTACCTGAGAGAGACAGGAAGGGGGGGGGGGGCTCAGAGGTGATTACAGAGGAGTTTAACAAGAAGGGAGGAAAAAAAACAGACAAAGAAGTTATCAGAATGAGCAAAACTGAGAGGATGAAACAAAGGTTTTGAGCACAAATCCTTCCTCACTGAGCAAGATGTTGGGTAAATGTTTTGCATCAGGTAAGGCCGTGTAACACATACCCTCAAACCCTCACAAGGGTCTTCATCGAAGGTTGTCTTTGGTGTGGAGATGGGATGACATTGAGTGCATGGCTACATTTATGAAAGAGCAGTAAGCAGGACCAGTGTCCCCTGCTCTGTTGCGTCGAAGGACGCCGCTATGAATAGAGAGCAGGATGAAAAACTTTTGCAGCAGTGCTACAACACTGTTCTAGAGGCTGAATGTCTTTGTATTGATTTAGCTGCAGAGAAAACAGAGATTTTTCACATGTTTATATCAAGGACACCGCAGGATAAACAGCCTTCGCCCAGCCTGTCTCTTCTCCTGCTCAAGGCCCAGCCAGCGCAGGTTATAAAAATCCTTCTGTCTCAAGGAGAGATTCCATTATTGTTGCAAAAGCACAGAGTTGAAAGGACAGCTTCAGTGCCCTGTCGCTCTTTGTCTTGCTCCCGGCTTCTTTTGTTTATTTATCAAATTTGTGCGAGATGTACTTAAGTAGCTCTTCACTCCAACATCTTCCCCTCAGACAGAGCAAATAAAATATGTCTTTAATACATTAAACCTGTCTGGTCCCCAGCTCGTGATGTGTAGTCAAATATTGTTCAGACCAATAAGACTTTATTTTATGATCAGAACAATTTAAAAAAATGTCCAAAGATGGCAAATATTTAAAATTTTATTTGGTGAAAATATGTGTAAAATGATGTATATTTCACCAAAAATATTTAGAGTTGATAAATGGAAAATCTTTAAAAACACAAGTCTTTGGTTTGAATAACATGTTTCACTTGTATATACTGAATGTACTGGTTTATAATAATGGTAATAATGTTTTTTTTTAATTACCTTTATAAGTTACAAAATATTTTACAGGAAAAAACAGATTAAAACAAATTAGGACTACGATAACATTAGGCAAAAAAGGGGGAGAAAATTTGAAAAAGCGGATTCTTCCAAACTTTAAGCTACTTAAAGTTGTCATCCTTATAGTATCTCTTTAGGCTCTGAAACTTTGCCATAACTTTTCTTTAACCTACACCTGACTCTAATACCCCTGGAGTTCCTGCACCAACACCCTGCAGATTGAAGGGATTGGTTGCTTAGATTTGTCATGTATTGAACCCTGGCTGTCTGAATCTGTGTTTGGGACACTGTCATTGGTAAACTGTAGTTCCAAGATGAAAATGTGTTGGTTTGCCATTTTCGCTCATATGTCTTGCAATATATAAAAATTAGTGTTGGAAGGGGTCTTTAAGATTTCCAAACCTGAATGATTGGGTTGATAACTTTCATAACTCAATCAAACCATTTTACAGTACAGCCGGTCGCGTTGCTGAGGAGTTGGATGTGTGCAGCCTGCAGTTCTTTATGTAACAGCTCACTGCGGCTGCTTTTCATTTCATTACTCTCTGCAATATTTAAAGTGATTCACTGTCTGAAAAATGCTTACAATATCAGTTGTCTTGTATTTGACATGTGTACATGCTCATAACTGACTGTGGACTGTACACACAGCAGTGACAGATGCATTGCATCTTTCAGTCTGAAGTCTTCCGGTGTGTAGCCCAGCAATAGAAAATGTCCTGTGTTCATTAGCAGTTACTTTACAGCTCAAACAGCTCTGAGTTAAGTGTGTTTACAGTTGACAGCTGGGTTGGTATTGATGAGATAATATGCGTTGAAAGACAACCTGAATCCAGCATGTTTGGATGGATTTCACCGCTATTTTTAAAATGTACTTTAGTGAGCCAGGTGAAAGTGGAATTTGCAGACCTGTCAGAAGTAAGAAAGCTTCATTAAAAAATCGTATTGACATTTGAGACAGCAATATGACCTAAAAATCAAACCTTTCTCAGCAGTTTTTTTTTTTTGTGGCTCCCCTCATAAGTCCTGGTGAGGACAGTAGTTTTTTTTAAAGTAAGTTTGCAAGAAAAGACAAAAGACTTAAGTCCATGTGCAAGTTGAGGGGATGTGGTGAGCTCGGACAGAGAAGACAAATACTATAAAAAAATTTTGACAGCAAAGATCACAGACATTAAAACTGGAAAAATTATTTTTGAATAGAGTTTTGGTGAATTTTGTTGACATGTTATACATGTGATGTCCATTTTAATATTTTTTTTTATCACAAAGGTTTTGAATTCTAATAGGAAATAGTAAACTATGATTTGTTCAACAATATATAAACCCCAGAAACACAAGACATTACCAGCAGGGCCGATAAAAGAAATGCGGAATGAAAGATTTCACAAAGCCGAAGAAGCTACAAGAACAAAGGCTGACAAGGAAACAACATCATGACTTTGGCTCTCTGTATGGAAAAATAACTGAATTTAAAAAAAAAAATCATTAATGGATGTTGCTGAAAAAACGAAGGCCATATCATCAAAAGTTGGGCTTTATTTTAAATGAAAAAACGGAAATGCAACAGTAAGTGGTTGTTAGCAATACTCATACAAATAATTAAAACTATCAACTGTAGACAAACATACTCTAGAAGGTAAAAGCTGCACTCTAGAACTAACAAATTCAGAAATGGTGCAATGTTGATATGCTGTCACATAAAATGTTCAAATTAAGGAGACTGGAGAGTGGCAATACTCTTTTGTGTTTTATTGTGAAGTGATTTTTAGGTCTGGGCTCAAAATCTCCTGTATACAAATAAATCAACTACTTACCTTCTCCTTTAATCAAATATGTTGAAGGTTTGGCTTTCACATCAAAACACTGGACTAATTGCTTCCAAGGAGCCACACCGTAGAGTAAAGTAGCCAAAATCATGATATCAGCATCACAGGTCCTGCTTGCTGTGATATAGAGCAGACTCCCTCTCTGGCCGAGTGCCCGCTGGTCCCAAGCCCAGTTTAAACTGGCTCAGCATGGGGAGAGGCCTATCCCATAACTTAAAGGATGTGAACAACCTTCCCACAAAACACAGCACCCTGCTTGTGTTTGTCTACAGCCTGTAAACTGTCATATTTCAGAATTACAAATACGTTTCACAAAAGACTCCTCGGACTCAACTGGGTCACGTTAGCATTTTACCGGAGCTATTCAGATGCAAAAATGAACTTTTACAATTTTGGAGACCAAACGTAAATCTGTCTTCACCCTCCATCCCACCTCATTTCTGCCAACAGCTGTTCTGCTTTGAAATATCAGAACACACAATGCCACAAAGAGCTCGCATGTTTTTTAAAGCAGAAGAAAAACGAGAGCAAATCGATTGTTCATGTGTATGTGCGCACACACACACACACACAAACTGGTCTATCTGTGATCTGCACTTCTTAAAATAATTGCTATGACACCCAGACAGTGGGAGTCAGACAGCATCGGCCACGCTGCAGCTTTGTGTCTACTGCTGAAATTTAGAGCAAGGTCAGTACCAAAGACGCTATTTACTCGGACAAGGGGCATGGGAAAGTGAGAGCTGAGCACACGCAGGGTGGGAAGTGGGAAGGAAAGACACAGTAAAGTACCACTGAAAGCGATTTCCAATGCTTTCGGTGTTCAGTGTTTGAGGATGGTGCAGATGTGTCAACTTTAATCCCCGTCATCCAAAGATGGATTTCACACAATCTCTCGCCACAGTCAACTGAAGGGACCGAGTTTAATCTGTTTCCACAACTGATCCTTTGAAACTCTTTTTTAACATCCATCAATTTCTCAAAAAAACACACAAAATGCTTCTAATAAGTGAGTGCTGTTGTGTTACGTGCTTTTGCAGCAGTAAGCATTTCCTGAAGGCTGATTGCACAAATGAAACTTTGAGTTTGCCGTGACCCAACAAGACAGCTCTTTGGCACATTCAGCCAAGCCGGCCTTGAAACACAACGGTGGAAAAAAAAAGAAAAGAAAAAGAAAAGAAAACACAAGGTTTTTACCAAACACTTGGGGCTTAGACACCCACAGACACTCCAAGACAGGTCTCAGAAACTTAAGAGGACAACTTTGTATGATTCAAGGCTTTGCATCAAATAGCTCCCCTGGAAAAGTCTTGTACTGCATTGTTTGTTGATTTGTTGGGCGCTCTTCTGGCGGTTGCTATAGTGACTGCCTCCATTTTCTCTCTGTGGCTGCTCACATAAAGGACTGTGTCCTTGTCTCCATAATAGTTACAAATTGAATACTGCACTTTCCAAGGACTCATGTCACCAACTTACAGCAGAGTGAGTGTATGAGTGTGTGTGTGTGTGTAAGTGTGTGTGTGTGTGTGTGTGTGTGTGTGTGTGTGCGTGTGCGTGTGTGTCTGCGTGTCCGTGAGTGTGTCTGTGTGTCCATGAGAGTGTCTGTGTGTTTAAGTGGAAGAAAGAAGACAAGTTTGAATTTAACATGATGAATGTGAGGTGAAAATGTATGTTTTTTTCCCTTTTTCAATTAATTAGATTTGGTTTATTTTGTAAATTAAAAAAGTTAATATTGTGGCTACATTAAGAGCACAAACACTTGAAATCACATTAAAGGTTATAAGAAACAAGTAGATGACAAATAATTGGTCAAATTAAAAACTAAATGAAAAAAAGGTTCTCATCAGAAATGGTACATGTAAGTTTTTTGCTCTTGCTACCTAGCCACTGTTTGCATTAACAACTGTTTACTTTCTGTTTAGATAGAAGAACTGTTGCAAGTTTAGCATCAAACTCTACTTTATTTGTCGAGGCTGTCTCCAGCAACATTAACTTAAGCAACATTATTATGAACTCTTTTTAAACTTCTACTTCTGTCACATGTTTTTCTTCTTTGGACATTAGCATAATAACTAGCTATATAACAGCCGTCCTGTCTCTTAATACCGCTCTGCAATAGTGAGTCACTGTAGCGTCCAGTCTGACCTCATTTCAGCGAGAGAGGACAGAGTCAGAGCCCTGCAGAGAAAGTATATTTTAACCACCGGCGAACAGAAAGATGCCATGTTCAGTGGCATAAAAACTTACATATAGCACCTTTAAGGTGTAACAGAATAATAATTAGTTTTAACTCCAATAGATTATATGAATGCTGCCCAGTCAGTCCACCACCCATAAAGATTTTTACTAAAAATATTCAACTATAAAAAAGAAAGAGAAGGATGAAGGAAGAAATATGACAGAATGGTGGTCATAGAAATCATTTTCTTCAGATAATCTATCAATTACTGCCAAATTAGTACAAAGTGTTCACTTCAGACTAAAATTCTTCAATCAAATAAATATACTGCACCTGAATTTCTCAGTTTCAAGGAATAACATCATGTCACTTTTCATAACATCAATAGATCCATGAAAAGATTGCAACCAAAACAAGGTTAGTCAGCCTCCAAACATTTTGAGACTCTTTTACTTTTTTCGTGATACACAGCCTCAAGCACACTGGTCTACCCTCTAAGACATAAACCTTTGCAAATATCTTGCAAATAAATAGCCTGATATTTTTTTAAAAAAGGTTCACTAATTTCCTAATTTACACATTCCCTCAGTGGTTTTTAGCAAACCTTACTAAAACAAAAAAAAATGAATTTTCTGAGGTCTATTTTCAGCTGTGGATTAATACTCTCTCTTCTTGTGAGTATGATGGAGTTCGTGAGATTGACTGAAAATCTGCCACAGTGGCCATGTCGATTGTAATAACTACACATGTCATTAATCTCAGGGTTCACTGGGCTGTTAATAGTTTTTGTTGAAAAATCAACCACTGTTGTTGTCCATTACACACACAGTAAAATGGTTGAGGTGGCTAAAACCCACCATGTTTATTCATAACCATAAAAACATTGCGTCGTAGTTTTTAAGAGCACATATTTTATCATTGTAGGCGACCATAAACATTTTTTCACTTCACATTCACTTACAAGGTTCCCTCTTTTTGTCAAAAGAAAACATAATAAAGTTTTCATTATGTTTCTTTCAATACATTTATTGTAGCACACAAGTTGTGTATAAACATAATTTCTAGGAGACGAGATACATAAAGCTCAGTGCTCTTTATATAATCTAAGTTTGGTCTAAGTTTGGTGGTATCAGGTGGTCGTATAAGGCTGGAGGCAGGAACATCAAATCCCCCCTGTCTCTGTACAAAGATAATCTTTGGCATTTATTTTGGATTTATTTTGATTGTGAGAACAATGTCAACTAATAGAAACTGCTCACAGACACACAGAACCTCCCTTTGAACAAACACGGCTCTGCTCATTGTTTAACTGTGAACCTCTCATTGAATGTGGGTAAACATTTGATGATACGCTGGTCTTTAGTCTGTTTGTTTCTCCTCTTGTAACAGTGTTCAAGGTCGGCCCATAAATACAAGGTTATCCTGCAAGTAAAAAACAAAGCGGCAGACGTGCCAGTTTTTAGGTCAAGCGATAATGATTTTGCTTTTACAGCAAATGGCTGGGTTGTGTTATGGAGATGTTGTAATCGAATGTGTTGTAATGAGTCATGTTGCATAGCTTTGTTCTCTGGTTTTGTTCATGTTGACATTTTTGGTTTTTGGTTTTTAACCCTGTGAGGGAAAGGTTTGAGAAAAATCATTGTTAAAGTTATCCACTTATCCACTTTATTTGTAACTCAGTTTTTGGAGGGTTTAGTGTTGCATGTTCAAGCCAAGGTCCTGCATTTATTCCGTACCCTTGGTAGCTGGTTTGTAATACAAGTTGGTAAAGAGGAACAAAAAGTTTCTGTAAGCGAAAATGTGCAAGATAAGAGGAAGGTATATCACCAGAGTACCTGCAAGCTACTGCTCGGTTTACTCTTTGCTCCAGCTTGCTTTGGCTGTAGATAGCTGCTGTTAGCTTGTTAGCTCACTTAGCTGTGCAGTTAGCTGACCCTGAAGCTCGAAGCACCAGGGCAGCGTCGGTGTTTATACCGCAGGCAGTAGAGCCCGGCTGCAGCTTCTCAAGGAAAAACAACCAACCGGGACTGAAAAGAGCTTCAAAAACCAACTGAGGCCAGTTTGATGACAGGGATTACACTGCTGAAGTGATTCACAGGAGCTCCTGCCAGGACTCTGAGGTCCACAAAGACACAGCAGGTGGAGGCAGGCGGAGGCATGAATATGGACAGGAAAAAGAGGATGGCTGTGAAACACCTGCAAAGACATTTTCCCATTCAACCACAGAAGGGTTTATTTTTACAAAACCAGAGCTGGTGATTGTTAGAACAATGGAAAGACAAGCCGCTGCAGCACTGGACAGGCCCAGGCTGGCTGGTTAGCTTGCTAACTTCAGTAGATATCACTGCAGCACTAATTAAAAAAACAAACTTGTTCACATTCTGTTAGGTTCATTTTTTGGAACATTTTACACAAATAATTTCCTCTTGAAAATCTAAATATTTCATGATGTTTTGTGGCTGAATAACAGCATCACACTATTGCTATCAGTCCTTTTTGGAGAGGGCACCAATGTTCTTTGCAGAAAAAGATAATTTTTTAACAATTAGATGGTTTTCTGAACAAGGGATCACCGCTGTCTTCTTCTAATGTGCACAGTCTCAGATGACAGAGTTTCTCATTAGGGATTTTCAGGATTGAGACAAATAAGAAATCCAACTTTGTGTACTCACTTGAAAAATACATTAATGTGAGATTGTCTTATTTTCAGTTGAGTATTTGTGCAGCCAAAAACCACAAATTTTAATACAAAAGCAAACTAAATCTAACGAAAACAACCAAATAGTCGTCATTCTGTAAACACTTAAGCTATGATTAAAAGATGAACATTTTCCTAAATTATTGTTTTCAGCCCTGGTTGAGGCAGTCTTTAACTGATAGTGAGTGAAATACAGGGAGTGATGAGCCGCAGTGACATCAACCTGGGGCAAAACGCCCCTCAGACTGCAGCCTCGGGCTTCTCTCCAGCAAAACAAGGGAGTCTTGAGTTCATCCAGACCACTTGGCAACCGGCTGCCAACAAAAACCACCTGCATGCTGATGCTGTTTCTCAGGTTGTCCCATATGTCTTTTTTTATTGTGCAGCTCTTTCAGACTGGATGTGTCAAATGAACAGCAATTAAACCAGGTCCTCCAGCTTTGTCTCTTATTTAACTGAGTCTATGGGAAAAAGCCAAACAGAGTTTACCAAACAGAGTCAAGTCTGGGGAGGGTTTAGTTTCATCTGTGGATCATCTGGCCACTTATCTGAGATGTGCTATACAGTTTGCTTGTCTTAAGCTGCAGTCAGTGAGTTGCATGCAGACCAGCTCTGCTCTTATCAAACAACTCATTTGAACTTTGACACAGTAATGATGCAACATTGACTTCAAGGCCTGTTTTTAATTTGGCCTTAAAGATCTAAATTAAGGATGAGTTGAGAGACTCTGCAGGTTTTTTTGAGGTCATCTCTGGAAAGAAGGCTTACAGCTAAAATGTTTCGTAAATAATAAGTTAGGAGCTATTCTTTGAATGCAGCCTCAAGGATATCAAAGAGCCTGACTGGATGAGTTTCCAGGCACTTCAGAGGCGCTCAGGATGTTGAGGGTGTTAAGAATAGCAGTGCTGGTTGCTCAGTCATTTGGTTGTTACTGGCTATATGTGAGGAGTAGCATGACCTCCAAAGGTCAAGGCTTTTTAACTCTTAAACTGCATCCTCGTTTGAGCATGTATGTTCACAGTGTAGCATGAAAGATTTTGTCTGTCATTATTCTCGTTATGTTTAAGGGAAAACAGATTGCCTTCTGTTAAATTGTTAAACCTGTGTTAGCAATTATTTTTACCACTTGGGGGCAACAGAAACACAACATTAATATATTTATACTTTTCAAGCTGATAATGGTGCAACTGTTGGCAAACTGTTGCTTGTTTACAAGTTAATCTTGAGGAGATTCATAAGCTTTATTTGGAAAAATGTTTTTTTAATTAAAATTTTTTGCAAAATATTAAATTAAAACAATGTGCTTAAAGGCCTCAAAACACCAGAGGAGCTGGGGGAACTCAGAGCAAAGTGACCGGTTTTTGCTTTTTGTACTTAAGAATGTTAAAGTACAATCTTGAAACTCATCAGCCAATGTCTAGTGATAATTTCAACAGGAAATCTTTGAGGGATCCATGTTGAGGACAATGGACTTCCTCTTTCACGCACCAGCCTTTGCTAGTAGTCCAATTTACAATTTTACTGTCAAATTCTATGACAACTTGACAGATATCTGCATATGAATGCAAATAAATGTATAAAGCTAAATACAAGCTAAATTGTCATCTGAATGTAGTAAGTTGTTTCTGAGATAGAAGTTTGACTTATGTGAACTGTTTATCTGTATGGAAACAAAGCTTACTTGATCATTATTGGTCAATCTTACTCAAACTGCAGAAACCAGAACCTTGTGTCTGCAGATTCTTTACTTATATGCAGATACCTGTTTTGCTAGATTAGCATGATTGATCCCCTTCATATACATGTAAGTATTTGATCCAGTGTTAATATGAAACATATTGATCAAAGCAGCTTTAAAAGTTTGAAAAAACACACAAAACAACTGCACACACACTCCAATTTAAAGGATATCTCTCACCTGTATCACACAAATACAGACAAACCAAATGCAACAAAACAAGGGAGCGAGCGAGCGAGAGGCAGTGCAGAGGCGGGACGCTGCAGTTGTAATGTCCTTGTTGTGGATAAATTGTGTGTTGAACATATGCCCCCGGGACGTGAGCTAATTAGCCAAGGTTGAGTGGGAACCTGAGGGGGGTGGGAGGGGTGATGAGGTGGAGGGGCGGGGGGGGTTAACTTGTAAGGAGGAGGAGAGGGAGAAGAGGGAGAGGCTGCCAAGGTCAAACCCATGAGTGTGCGTGTGCTACCGAATACGTGCGGCACAATAGTCCCTCAGTGCCACTCTGATGGGTTCACTCCATTCAGTTTCCTCACTACTTAAGACCCCTGCCACTTTGACAACACACACCCTCGCCCCAGTCATCTCCCCCTGCTCGTCTGACCCCAGTCAGTCACAGAGGATTTACTCCACTGTGATGTTGTAAAAATGCATTTAGACGCAACAGCAATCAAAATGCAGATTGCCTCACCTGCCTCCTATTTCCTATTTGCCTCCCTCTGTCCCCCTTTTTGTCCTTTCTCTCTGTCTCTGCTTGTCCTTGTTGATCTATTTAACTTATCCCAATATGTATCACACCATGAAACCATGCTCCTTTTTTCATATGTGTAGCCATTGCAGAAAACACATGTGAGACATGCATGCATCAGTGTGTGTGTGTGTGTGTGTGTGTGTGTGTGTGTGATCCGATGTACGAAAAGGCCACTGAGTGAATTATGAAATATTGTAGTCGTGCAACAATAATTTATGTCCCTCCTATCTCATCCTTTATTGGTCTCACAGTGACTACAGTATGAATATTTTGCCTTACAGCATATCGAGGACAGGGTCATGTTTGCATAAGGAGGTAAATTATGATACTAATAACAATGTTGGCGTGCCAGGAAGAGACGAGGGAGGAGGTGAGGATTGGGGGGGGTGGAAAACAGGAAGGGCTCACATATGGGAAAGAACAAGGTGAGGGAAATGACATTGTTCTTTTAAACGCACATTTCAAATGAAAATAAAGGAAATTGAGAAATTTGACTATCTTTTTTTTTTATTGTTGTTGTTGGAGTCATTGAATGAAAAAAAGATGACTCATTATTATTCCCAACCCCCCCAAAAAATTATCATTAAATTTGCAGATGAGGTATTCTTCATTTAAGACTTGTGCACCTTGAGCAAGAAAAAAAAAACAATTTTTCAGACTTCTGTTGATAGATTTACCGACTGGCAGTGAGTCATACTGTCTGACTTTGCTTTGCTTCTGTGATACTTGTGTGATTAAAGATCCGTAAGGCCTTGAAAATGCAATGTTTTTTATCTTTCAATATGCCAACCTGGAACTACTGAACTTTCTTCTTTTTCGAAGCACTGTGAAATTACTCATCGTCCTCTGAAAACCTAAGCAATCTCTTCCACACAATTATTTTTATGCAACTTTATACAACACTTCTACTGCACTGCATGTCAGAGGGCAGTCTGCACCTGCAGTTTTCTTTTGTACAAAGCCAACAAAGATTAACTTTCTCTAAAACCTTTGAATTTCAAACACAAACTTGTCTTAGCTACTTGGCTCCATATGTCCCTCTTTTCATGCATCTTTCAGTGTCAGACAGCAGGATAAACTTCACCTACTTGAGACAATGGTGTGTCTAACTTGCAATATGGAGCACAAACACAACCTAGATGATTGGAGAGACTCAACATCTGCATTAAACAGTAAAATCCTGTGCTCGTCTCCCATTTCTTCCAAGCTTTCCGCGGAGGTTTAGAGAAATTTTTATTTTTTTTTTACAGCTTTCACTCTTTTACTTGAAAGAGAAAATCTGGGGCTCATAACACCAGAACTTTTCATTTTGGCTTAGATCTTTATTGTTCCACACGAGATTTATTTTTGCAACAAGTCAGCACAATGACAAGAAAAATAGCTGCAAAAAACATGGTCAGTCAGTTCAAATAGTAGTAGCACTGTAGCGCAAGTACAATAAAATCTTAATGTGATAAAAATGGCAATAATAAGAACAGAAATAAGATTATGTATCTATTGCAGATGGATAAAGGCATTGTTTCTCAGACAGAAGAGTAAAATGCATCATACTTTTATTTTCCTGACTGAAAACGTAAAAAGAATTCATTTTGCTTTACTTTATTGTTCAGCACAAATGCCCTTTGTGCCCCCCAGTAAAATATCGTACACAAATAGAATACAGAATTGTGTGTTCATATAGTTGAAAAGGTAGTGACTTAAAAATGAAGTAATCGAATCTGATGATTGCTGGGATTCATAATATTCATAATATTTTGTGTTGTTCATGATTGTAGATGTTATCACAGCTTTTGGTGTATTTTTCTAAGTTTAGATCCTGGGGAAACACCAAATTTCTCTCTAGGTCTCAACTTAAAAAAAGGTTCAGGAACACCTGGAAAGAAGCTTGTTGCTTAGTGCTGATTTCTCAGCATAGTGACGACATTGTTTAGTTTAAGTGGCATTTAAGTGGCCCTGACCGTTTACAATCGGGGATTATTCTTAAAAATAACACTGTCTACTACCATGAAAAACATTCTCTGCCAAAGAAGGTTTGGGTATATATAATACTTTTGTTGCAAAATGATAAAAGTATTTAAACTGGTTCACAAAAGATAAAAATGAGAGACACTAACAAGGGATGAAAGAACAAGTACACAAACAACCAACAATCGAAAATGGGTCCAGAAAAAACAAGAGTATTTATATAGTTTTGCAAAAATGTCACACTAATACATTACCAGCTCTCCAGGAGTATATATGGACAACAAGGTAAAAATGTCAGTGATCCACAATTAAATAGGGTTCCAACTAGCAAAAACAGCATAAATATATTCAGTAAAAAATAAACATGTTGGATAAAAATCAGCTTTCCAGCCAGGTACCTTCCACATTCACATGGCTACTGCGTGCTGTGATATATAGTCATGCATTACCACATTATGTTCCCCAGCTCTTTGAGCGCCAGATCCTGCTGCCCTGCTGTCTTTCAAGGTCTCCCTCTGTCTGCTCCGGCTTAGCCAAGGTCACCCGCGCCACTGCAGGCTCCCTGCAACCTTGAGCGGCTAACTGACCGGGAAATGTGTGTTCTCCCGTTCCACCACCTACGTATCCCAGTGTCAATCAGCCAGATACAGAGCAGCGATGCCATTAAATGTTCCAGCATGCTGCCGCTTGGACATTAGGTCACTTCAGTCAGATGTAATCTAAAAAAAAAAAAAAAAAAAAAAACTTGTTCAAGGCTACCCAAGAAATTAGCAGAGGAGAGTTCAGCTTCCGGACAAATGATTATTGAATTAAGTGCCTCAGTACAGCTTCTGTAGTTTGAAATGCTGCTATTGATGTGATTTTTATGAGTGTGAGTGAGCTTTATATTGTATCCCTTGTAGTTGTATTGTATTTGGTGTTTTGCATTGTATAATGTTTTCTTTTTGCACCTCTTTCCTTTGTGTTTGCACTTATGTTTCATGTGATTTCACTCCATCTGTGTTGAGGTTAATCCTTCCAGCTTAGCCCTGTGGTGATAAAAGAAACTTCAGACTTTCTGGGCAAAACTAATTCATGAGTAAAAATAATGAACAATAATAAAAAGACATTGAAAATGTGTGTGTGTATCCATGTCTAATCCGGTAAAGAGCTTCAAAGGATCTTGACTTTGAACAGACCTTGAAAAAACTGTGATAGAGGTTCTTAAATCATACAGTCAGAAAGTAAGAAAAATATAAGTAAACAGTATATGACTGTTCCAATTAACAAGGCCACATACTAAAAGCTTTTTAAATAAAGGCAAGCCACAGAGTGCTACAGAGCATTAAAGCCACAATAGTGAGAGTGTATCCGGGACCTTGGCTTTGATATGAAATCTTGTGGCCTTGCCTTTACCGCCCTCCATGGTAAAAGCTCTTTGTGACAAGGAAATTACTTTATGAACCTCTGAAAGACGCTCCAACACTTCAACCTCCCTGTTAGTTTCATCGCTAGACCATGAGAGAAGTGTGTTTTTTCTCATTTCATTTAAAAAAAAATCACTGCAGCTTGCCATTCGTGTTTTTTTCTTGCCATCAGTCGCTGTCCCTGCACTTATTTAATGGCTTCTCCTTCATTCTTTGGCCTCAGTCCCACTTTTTTTCTTAGAAAGAAAAACTACTACTAATTACTGAAAAATTATTTATTATAATATTAAAATAAACTCTTTGCTTTTCTATTCATGTCGAATTCGCACCCAAGTAACCAAAACATAGTGGGATATTTATCAAACTGTCAAGAAGTGAAGGTGAGTAATTTGTGTTATTTAGTGAAGTTGAGGGTTAGTGAGTAAACTTTCAGAACTTTTGTGTGTAAGAGACTGTAGTATAGCTTTACCTTCAGCCTTTTAAACAATTCTGAATGTCTGCTGGAACAAGAGGTCTGTTTTTCATTTTTCCAAGGTCTGTGGAAATCAGTTTGTTTGACTACGCTCACACTGCCGGGCTTGGCATTGGCATTGGGTGAATCATATTTATATATGAGCGTGTTTTTGTTTAGGTCTGTAAGGTTTCTTTACCATGTACCTGGAATGTTCAATCCGGATAAAGGCAGAAACACCAAACATGTGTCTCTGCGGCCTTGAGACTTCACAGGGCTCCGACTGCGGCGCTCAGCTCGGTAAACACAGTTTCCTCCTGTGGCTCTCTGTTTGGACAGGAAACAAGGAAACTGATCAAACACTGACTCAGAAGGCCACGGCTGCACTGAGCTGGAATGGAGTCGCGGGTCTTTCAAAGTACTTTGAATAGGGGGAAACGAGAAAAATAACATGTTGCTTTTAGTGTGTAAATCCATCAGTTTGCTGCCCTGCCGAGCTTCTGAGTTGTGCTAAAGCCATATTTTTTCCCAGAATAAATCAAACAGCGAATATAATCTCATCTTAAACTTGCATTTTGTTTACACAGTACAGGAACTTGTATCATAAACAGGGTGTTAAATTTTGTTGTTAGTGCGCAACTGCCTGTCTGCTGCAGATTTACAAGCCAGACCTTATGACATCATAGATTAGCAGCAGCAGGGTGCAGATGATAGGAAGCACTAGCTGGATGGATAGATGTTGGGTGAGGGAGGGAGACAGACAGTGAGGAGGAGGAGAGAGGAGTAATGGATAATAGATGAGTAGCAGGTGTGTGTCAAAGTCGGTGGGGTAAATAAGTTAGGTGATAATGCTTCCCCCTTGTGACAGTTTATTAAACTGCAGACGACATAAAGTCACCAGTGATATCTTCATCGTACGTAGTGACCAAGTTTATACATGTGGAATATATATTTGAGCAAATATATAAGCAGCAGATTTAATTGTGGCATTCTATATGACATGCATAAATGCAGACGAATGCTTTTTTTTTTTAAGGTGAACATGATCCAGGTTTGATTGCCAGCTGGGTTAGGGCCTTTCTGCCTTCTCCCCTGTGCTTGTGTGGGTTTCCCCCAAATGCTATTTTTCTCAAACATCAAAAACATGCACATATGTTTAAAAATAAATCTAAATTCTTCTGTCATGGTCTTTAATCACAGCACAGGTGTAAAGCTGCTGAGTCTACGGTGGCTCTCTAGTGCTCTTTAGGTATGAGTTAAATAAAGAGAACCAGCTTCACTACATTATACTCTTTATAATTATATGTGAAGCATAAAGGATTTTTATTCAATTATTTTTCAACAATAATGAACATAAAAAACTTAATCTCAAGAATATGCTTGATTAAATAAAGATTAAATTAATAAATAATATTTACAAAAGCACCTACTTCTCAGTGTTTGTGACCCTCAGGTTTCCATATTGAACATGTGTAATGTGCATATTGACCTACAATTAGCTTTAGTTGTGATGTCACAAACATAAAAAAAAAATCATGCTTGTGCCCACGGGTGTTAAACTTCAACAGACACAACAGCTGAATATGAAACAAACCTTCCAGAGTCAATCTCTGCACATACATTATTCTGCACAGTCAAGGTCAAACATCCAATTGAAGAAGCAAAAGAAAAATATATTTTTGAGTGGAAGTTGTTGAGTTTATTCAGTCGACATAAACAAAAGTTGGGCAAACCAGATGAGTTTCAGAACTGATGTATTATTTTTTAATCACATTCCTAAATGACAGGGATTAAACAATCTTCTGTAACTTTCAGACGAAGAAACAACAATCAAACATACAAAGCGTTAATTGTTATTAAGCAACATGACCAGCTGTGTAAAAAGCAGGGGAAAGTTATTATTGATGTTGTTTTGTTCTGTTTGGAATAAGAAAAAAAGAGGAAAGATCAGTTTTGGTTTTCAGTTCCTGTCTAAACCGTCATTTAGAGAGTAAAAACACACAGGCACACAACAGCATGCATATGGGCATGCGACAGCTGCAGGACTGAGTATTAAAATGATGATGAATATAACAACTATTCTGCTTATTACACACTGACTTTTCTTTTAACATCAAATTCTCAACAGCTCTCCAAAGAATAAGTAAATGAAATTATGAATTTGTCTTTTTTGTGAGTGAAAAAAATGAAATGAAAGGAAGAATTGGATGAGAGAGCTCCTTGACATTGTGGTTACTGCTCTTTATTCTCCGTGAGCTGCTCCCTGGATGCTTCATTTGAAATCTGCAGAAAGGGAGTGCTGAGTTCACTTGACTGCATGTCACCAGCCACCCGCAGCAGGCAGCTGAGAACCATGTCCTTGGCCAGGTCGGCCTCCAGGTTCCCTTCCCGACTCAGCTGCAAAGTGATCTGGTCAAGGCTGGTCAGGACCAGCTCTGAGCCCAGCAGGGGGCAAACAGGGCCTCGCTCAGAATCCCCCTCCCTGGCCATGTTCTCCATCATGTACTGCTGGTACAAATCCATGAGCTTCTGCTCCAGGTAGTGGTTCAGAACAGAGTTAGATAATGGACCTTCATGCTCATGGAACAAGCTCCGATCACGAGTGCTCCCGAGTCTCCAGCGATTTGAGCCCCCCCTCAGTGGATGCAGGAGTCCAGCTTGAGATGTTCGCCTCGGGGGAGATTCCTCCACAGCTGGGGGGACATCACAGGACTCCAGGAAGGAGCCTACAACCTGGGCTTCAGTGCAGACCCGCAGCTCGTTATTGGCTGACAGAGGCAGTACGTGGTCACCTCCAATGAGGAGGTCGCTATAATTTTCACAGATGCTCTGACAGAAGGAGGGAATCAAGTAAGGGGAATCACCTCCTGAGCAGGCCTGAGCTGGGATCTTTATCTCCGGAGAGATCTGTCTGCCTTGCTGGCCTCTGTGGATGTTCAAGGACTGCAGCGGAGAAATGTACAACTCGGCTGAAGCACCCCTGTTGTCCGCACAACCTGTCTGCTCAGGGGAACTGTGATGAACGAGTGGAGCGTGTCTGGTGGCGCCTGGCGTGAGGGTGGCATCTGCTCTCGGCAGCCGATAGGCACTCTGGAGAGCGCTCTGAGGAGGGAGGGGCTCCAGCTCCCACAGTTTACCATAGGTCATGCTCAACAATCTGCCTTCACAAAGCATGGCTGCAACGGAGAGTGAGGGTAAAGGAAGCTGTGAGTCAACTCAGCATGTTATGCTTATTTTACTGTTTATATCATATTCTCATTTAAGTATGTTCACACAGTTTTTGTATGTGGAGCATGGAGGAGGCTACAAATGCATTTCTTAATGCGATCCTGCATCGTATAATGACATAGAAAATTAGCAGAATGTTAGCATTCAATATGTGAGAAGGTGCAACCATTAGCATAAAAGTTTTCTTTTCCTTTTTCTTTTTTTACTGTTTATAAAAAGAGACACAAGCCAAATAAAAAATAAATTTAAATCAGCTCAAAAAAAATACTAAAATTGATGATAAAGTCGGCACAAAACTTAATGCAAACATGAATGATCCCTCTTTAAAAACTGTTTTAAGTGCTCTAAAATGATCCTTTTATGATTAATTTTGAGTTCTGCATGTTAGGTCAATGAATTGATGTCACCATCATTGATATAAAAAATAATATTCATCTGAAATAAACAGCTTCTTACCTTAGACACAGTTTCTCTGCCTCCAATGTCTTTTTACTGTCTTTATCACGGAGTTGAATGTATTTCTCAGACTCATTACATTTTCTATTGATTCATTCAACCAGTTGTCTGTTCTTGACTGGAGAGTGAACTGATGTGTGAGGGTTGTTTTATACCAACCCTAAGAGGAAGTGGAAATATTACAGACTGTCTCTTTCTTCCTCTTTCTGCAGACTTAATGTTGCAGCTGGATTCAATTATTTCCATATATTTGAACTCATTATCTTTCTAATCTGTGACATAATTTTTATTTTTTTACAGACAGGCCAGGCATATCCAGTTCTTACTTACTGAACACAAGTTACATTATTTTACAACCTTGAATATATCTGCCTCTGCATTAGTTTGTCTTCTTGCAGAATGAAGTGAAACACAGATGTTTTATTCGAAAGAACGCAGAATAAGCAGTAAAGTGAAAATGCAGAAGTTCTCTGTCTTTATAAAGGAAACAGGTGTTCAAAGCAGAAAAGAAAGTCGTTTCTGATATGATTTAATAAATAGAAAACAGAAAGTTGGACAGATGCCAATTCCTGTTTTCGTTTTTCAGACAGGCCACACCACAAAGTTACCTGTTCGTGATGAGAATTTTACTCCTGGTAACTCAGTGTGTGTTAAAGCAGAAGTGTGACCTTAAGCTCAGTTATGCAACAACAAGTCATAACTTCCTCCTTGAAAGTCAACCTCCTCTTCAGCATGTTTCAATAAATGCTGAATGATGCATAAAAACTTTGAGTGATGCTTTTACTTCATACAGTCTTGCTTTACTTTTGTTTTTCTTATTCTCTCCTACTTAAAACCATCTAAATCTGATCTCCTCTACAGGTAAACCAGAGTAAGGTCTAAAGCTGTTTCTGTGGTGGGGGATTTTTCTGAAATTAAACTTCCCTGTCTGCATAAATGACTCGCTTCATTGAAGACTCTTGTACTCAGACTTCCTCGGCTTGCAGCAGGGAGGCCTGACAATAGAAGCACATGAAACATGAGAAAATGATTTATTATTAATTAGGTGAGGAAAACCTAGACATGAGTCAACACCCTAACACTTATGTAGTTTGTTACATCGGCCACTATGTTCATTCAGCTAATTTAGTTATTTTGATCTCATTAAAGTTTTCGTATAAATCATAAAAATGTGTAAAAAATGAACTCATCTGCAGACTAACCTATCATATATTTATGTTTAAGATCTTTGGTCTTGTCTAATAGGTGCTTTATCATTAGGTGGCTTCATGGCCACCAGCATCATAAACTACAGGTCCAGAGTTTGACAGATTGCTGTCTGTTGTTATTTTGTCCACTCAGTCTCGTTTGAGTCAGGTTATCCGACACAGGACTGCTGCTCGGTAGTAATGGTAGCACGAAGTGTAGAGTTACCAATCGGTTGCTACGGCAATGTTGCTGAGCAACATCCGATAACATTTAAGACAAGCTGAGATCAGGTTAGACAAGAGGCTCTGTTCTTCTTCTGCTGTTTGGGTCACAGCAGAAGAGCAGTTTGGCCATTTCAGCACCTTGGACAGCGATTGGTCCCAGTGAACAGCTCCAGACAGGGTTTGAGGAGTTTTTGTTTGGTTTTTTTTGTGTGTATTAGCTTGTTTGTTTGCTTGTTTTGAGAATAAGTGTCTGGCCTTCAGAGATCAATATGGATAAATGCTTCACAAACACTGAGGACAAGTGTGCAGCCCTGAGAGACTCCGCATAGAGGAATGTTCAGGAAGCTTAACAATGTTTTCCGTCCCAACCATCACGGACACAAAGGGCGCTTTGATGGGGGTGGTGGTGGTGGGTTTCGATCCGAGCAGGACTACCACAACGCCTGCACCGTCAGGCTGGTCCGCAGCACCTCCATGCTCGTGGTGGGAGAGAGAACTCAGACAGCTGTGGGCTCCACTTTAAAACGGAGCAAAAGCACAGTGAGCATTGAGTCGACCTTGTACTATTATCAGAGACAAGAGGACAGGATATGGCTCTACTCTCAGAATCAGAACTGCCTGGAGTATCTGGAAGCACTTGTGGCTTTGAGACGGCAATACACAAAGAGTGTGAGCGACCTGAAAAGCAGCGAGACCAAGGCCACAGTGTCCTCCAAGAAGAAGCCAGCACCGCCGCCGCCGCCACCGCAGCCTAAAAAGGAGGAACCGGTAAGATTACATCATCTGTGCAGAACACAAAGCAGGAAATATCACAGACAAATCCTCTTCCATTTTATTTAAACCACAGATATCAAGAGTCAAACCCTCTGCACCTCCAGTCCCCAATGAGGAGGACACTCTGCAGTTCTTTGATTCGGTCATCGCCAGCTGTGACAGCGAGCCTCTACGCAAACCGTACAAGGATGACGGACATGCAGATGTGGACTTCATAGGTGTGTTTGACATCCTCTCTAACAATATCAGTTGTGAAGTTAAAGTTGAATTAACAGGCCTCTCTCTTCGGGGTCAAATGATCATAGAGGCCTAGTCTGAATATGACCTTCTTCGGCCCAGCAGGGTTTAATATGTTTTTGACAAGTGTTAACCAGCTTCTTAATCAAAGTCTGAGATTTAAAACTGATGGGTTAGAGAGCAGGCCTGGTTATGTAGATCTGTTTAAAGTGTGTAAAATTTTAAATAATAGTAACCGGCTGCAGCATATAAATACTGTTTAAATCTTAATGTATTCATACATCAGTAACATATGAACATATCATCATCATGGGGCTGCTCGAGGCCATGCCATGATGAGCACTGTTTTATCCATTTTTATTCCATTTTATTTTTTCCTTTTAACTGTACTTGGTTACATAAATCTGTGGTATTTCTACTTCACTTGAGTAGGTTATTTTGATTATATACTACTCAAGTTTTAGTCCACCCCATTTCCAGGTATTATAAAGATTTAGATTTATGTACAATATAAACAACAGATCTAACAGCGTACAAGGTAGATGAAATAAATCCATCAAGACCATGTTACCTTAAAAACCTACCTACAAATTAATGCAGATATAGGTCTAATTATACTTAAATAAAATAATACATTAATATAACACTCAGACAGGCGGCATTCTGCCATGTGTATTCTTTTACTTTAAATATATTTTTCAGATAACAATACTTTAGTAAATGTTTAAAGTGAAATACCTGTTATAATTGTAGAAGTACTTGTTGTTTGTAGCAGTAAACTAAGATGTAGCTCCAACTGAACCAGTTATGTTAAATTTTGCTCTCAGATTAATGTATAAGTATTATATACCACAATGTAAAAAGTCCTGTTTTTTTTCTTCAGTCACTTTTGATGCAATTACTTTCATATTATTTCCACATCTTCAATCATATTACTTGTAACGGAACATTACTGCCACAATCCTTATTTCACTACTTTTATTTAAATGAACATTCTGACATGATGGCTTGTCTTTGCAACAAATTCACAGGTTTCATCAATAATATTTATTTATCCAGGTGAGCCAGTCTGCACATGCTGGCCCTGAACTGAATGCAGCTGAATTCAGTCATTATTAGTGTTATTAAGTAATTCTGAGTTTTTCATGCAATGACCTGTCAAAATTTGTGTTTTGGAGAAAAGGGTATATTCATCTTGCACCAGTAGGTGGATGTGGTGGCTAAAGGTCAAGTCTAGTTGGAGCACACTTGTAACATACTCATTAATAAATCGCTCCTGCTTACTGAGGCCAACTTCTCTTATAGCAGCTACTTAATATCATTCAAAACGCAGCTGCTTACTTAACCCTCATTCAACAACATATTTAACACACAAGGACAAAAACTGGGCTAGTTAATTTGCATATTGTATAAAACCAAAATATATAAATATAAATATATATTTCTTTAATACAGATTTTAGTTTTTTTTTCTCTCAGGGACAAATCACAAGGCTACAGATAATTTAGTTGGTTAAAGAGACACGGATGATGATGGAGGCCCATTGATTGTCCCTGGAGGAAATCTCCCTTAAAATGACTGACTGTATGTGGGGACACCATTTGGCAGGATTAAGGTTAAAATGACTCGGTGTCTTGAGGTCAAGGACTGAAAGCTACTGGTCTTGAAAAAATAAAAATAAACAGTTTCCAGCCTCATTTTAGCTTCTTTCTCTTTGCTCTTCTCCCCCAAAGTTGCCTCCAGCTCAGCTGAGCACGACCTGCACTCTAACTGGGTCTTGCGGGTTCCTCGAGTCACAGACGACTCCAAGCAGAAAGCGAATCAAGACTGTGCCAACGAAAGCACCAAGAAGAAGAAGAAGAACCAGAGCGGGTCGACGAGCAGCCGACTGCGGCTGCAGAGGAACCCGATACATCTGCCCAAAGTGGTGGAGAGCGCCTTCCAGACTCTCCGCTTCAAGCCCAAATTAAAAAAGCAGTGAAGCTTGATAGACATTTGAAACCTGCTGCACTGCCACACTGCTGACGTAGATCTTCGCCTAGTTCACATACACGCACTGCTAATAAACCGTCTGGAAAAATAAGGCTCACATAACCCACTGAAAAGAGTTTTATTTTAATAAATGTTACAAAACCGGAAATAAAAAAACATCTGTATTTCAGTTAAATAACTGATCATTCTTTTTTCGAATCAGGAAATTACTGATAATACTAATATCTCTGTTCTATTTTAGTGGCTCCATCAATAGTAAGTGGCATAAAAATTTCAGGACTCTCAAAATGAGAAAGCTGAACTGAATTCAGTTCTTCTTAATTTTACCATTTGTTTCTGTTATATTCCTACAGCACCAAGTTAAACAATCTTACTTGAAAAAACCTATCCAGTATCCAATATTTCAGGGATTTTTTTGACTGTTAACCTAAGATTAATACAAACCCTGATCTTATATTAATAATATATCAATAGGATGCCCCTTTAAATGAGAAAATATAACTTGGACGATTTTTTGCAGAATAAAAGTAGTTTGAAATGAAAAATCCTTCAGTCCCTACGACATCTTAAGATTACTCTGACCTATCAGTCAGACCTGCAGCACTTCTTTCAAGCGTGCTATTGAGCTGAGCTAAATGAGAAAAATTGCAATATTGTGAAGAGTTTGGAATTTAGATTGAGTACAGTTCATGGTTCACATCTGCAGACAAGACTACATTCCTTCAAGGTATCAAAGCCTGCAGTAAAATGCCACGTATCCTTCTGGAAATATGACTGGTTGAAGGGTAAACATATTTAAGAGGCCCGCATGAATGCCTGTTTCATTTAGTGAAGGTGAGGTTCACGCTCGAGTTAAACTAACTGTTCAAAAAGGTTTTTGTGCTCGTCCTTGCCAAAGTTAAAAAAATGTTAAACATGAAGGCTAAATTTACTAAATTAAGAAGGGGAAAACAATTTCTATCTTGACTTTTTAGATATTCAGGAGTGTTGATATTTCTTTACTGTTTAACAGGAAGCTGACACACTTGTACTTCAGATTTCTGATGCAATGGGAGAAAATTCTTTTGTGATTCTCAAAGTGTCCAATATTAAATGAAGCCTGAACCATCTTCATGCTTACACACCACTGGCCTCATTGTAGCAATGGTGATGATTTGCAAAATCTAAATGTTAATGTGGTCACAGTATAATGAATAACGCAAAATGACTTGCCATTATCTTTTCCCTTTTCATTCTCGTCTCATTCAATCCATTTAAAAGGAAAATCAAGTCGACTTAATTTTCTTTTCTTTATTACAAAACCAGACACTAAACAACATTCACTTCTTCTCTGTTTTGACCTTGGGGCTGAAGAAGGATGACATAGGCTTCATGCCAGACTTGTCCACCTTAGCCAGACTTTTCTGAGCAGCTGTCATTTTCTTGGGGGGCTGAAATGAAGAAAAGAAAAATCGACATGACTCAACAACTTTGCACCAAACAAGGCAATTCATTACATATGAACATCTGTCTATCGAGCAGAGAAAAACACTTTCTGAAAGTGAAGCCGCTTCGACCCAGACAGAGCTTAAAGGAAGCAAGAGCAAGAGTAACAACTCAATCAGTTAAGGTCTTAAAAAGCTTCAGAAATGAAGGCAAACATATGATCACTTTAGCCAAAGACAAAATTAATGCTGACAATCACAGCCACAGACTCCGTTATCCTGTTCAGGCAGACTGCTCCGTATAAACTCACTTTCCGCGCAAAGTCTGCACTGTTGAATTTGGTGTAGTCTTCTTCGGCCTCCACTGGTTTGTCTGAAAGTTTCCGCTTCTGTCAAACGAGGAAGTAAAACAATTGCTCTTCATGACAAAGACCACCAAACATTTTACAACAGAAACCCACAGTGCTACGTCACAGTGACAATGAGCACATTCCAAGGAAAGGTGAGGGAAAAAAAAAGCATAATGTGAGAATTTAACCTCTGACATGCAATCAAAAGAATGCAAATGAAACAGTGTTAGAGCGAGGTGGAGGACTACAGAAAAACATGCACAGTGGTTTCGCCAGCGTACAGAAAGAGAAACGAATCTGCTACTCAGATTTCACTTACATCTAAGAGACAATAACATACCTTGGAAGGAGGTTCTGTCTCCTTTGGACTTGTGAGTTCTGGTAACCTGTGTAGTAGAATTAGCAGATTAGAATAAGTGGTGTTAAGAGACAGGCTCTGTTTCAACTTTTTTCCATGGAAAATATTGGTTCCTGAGTAAAAAAAAAGGAGCGGTGTGGTGGTTTGACTAAGAGCCAAGATGCAAAAATAAGGATCCCAAAAAAGACCCACATCTTTCAGCACATGGCCCTTTAGCAAACACTAATAGCCAGGTATTTCAAGAGGCAGAGAACACAGAAAACACTAAACACACAAGAACTGAAAGTTCACCACTGTGTATTATACTGCCAGTGCAAACCCACAGCTCAACTAATAAAGAATGAGTGTTTTTCTCGACCAAAAAAAAAAAAAATCTTCTTCGTGATTCCAGGAAGCAAACAAAAATATTTAGCTTAAGACTCAGTACAACAGTTGGCCAACAAAACTAAACCCCAGTGATGCTTCTTGCATCTGATAAACAAGCTCTGTGATTCTCGAACAATACTGACTGATCTCCCATAGTCGAGCCAGCACCCTGCTGTCACAGCGGAGGCTCCACAGAGTAACCTACACCGCGCCTTAGCACTGATACTGATCGGAGGTTGTAAGTGTAACATGTCTGAACTTACTGCAGGTGTTTGAGCAGGGCTTTGCTCAGGTCTTCACTGATGTACTCGGATATCAGGCCGTGGGCGTAGCGCAGGTAGTCCTCTGTATCAAGCAGATGAGAGAATGTCAGTGTCAGTAATTAGAAAGATAGTAATTAGCAAGATACTCCTTCTTCATGCTTTGTAAAATATAAGGTTGGGCATATACAGTTTGAGGATCATAATTCATAGATGTAAACTATGCAATATTACTGCCATCTATTGGTCAACATCCTGTCTGCTGCAGGAACAGGAAGTCAGGCCTGTAAATATCGTCTTTTCATAGGGAGGTGGGACTGGATTTCACTGCTACAAGATTAGACTTGCCTGAAAACAACTAAAGGGCCTGAAGGTAAAGACACTTACCCTCATGGTGGTCTGATTCAGACTTTACTCTGAAGTATGTTGAGGATTTGACTCCCTCTCCAACAGAGATATTTCTTTTCTTGAGCGCAGTGACTGTCCTCTCTACCTGTTTCAACAGGCAAACAAACTGTTATGCAGCTCCAGTGTCTGAAACCAGTGGTGCATTTTCAATTAACGCAGTTTTTCTGATATTTTTACATAATACTGTTGAAGAAAACACAAAATAATGTTTGAATTTATTGTAAGAGTTTTCATTAAGAGTACCTTCTTCTGCAACCAGTTCATTGTCTTCTCTTGACTGTACCGATGGAACTTCAGCGATCCCACCTCTGGATGAGCAAAACACAGCATTTAAACACAAATCAGCATAACTTTAACCTTGTTTAGTGAGCTAGCTTCATAAGAAAATTACCTTTCTCCTCTGCAATGTGGTGCAGGGAGGCCAGTGAGCGTGTGCAGCTTAGAAGTCTTGTGCATGCAGGGAATTCTTCATCCATAACAACTTGATTCACAGGCTGGAACTTTGCCTGAACAGCAAATGCCAAATAAAGATAAAGAAGATAATGTGATATTCATGAATAAGTTCATTTGGCATCTGTTATTAATCCAGAGCAGAGTGAACACCTTCTGACATATTTAACATGAGTCTTACATTCTTATGTATTGGATATTTTCTATTTGACTTGAATACAAAAAAGTAACCTGTCAACCACTTTTTCAATATATAGTTTTTAAAATGTTTCTCCCTTTGACTGCTGAAGTTATATTTTATGTCTTCATAACAATTGAAGCTGCTACTCTCCCATCTTCACATGGTTGTCGTAAGCCAGATTTAACCCAGTCTGGATCCTTAAGCACCCGTTCCCACCAGTACTGAAGCTACAAAGCTATATTTATTATCTCCTCTGGCCCCCAGTAACATAAAAAAACACATCCAAAGTTTTGTGACGTCAAAAAAGAATTCAAAAAGATTGAATATGATGTCAAGCTACATAAGAAGTAGTGACACTGCACAATAAACACAAGGAACAGAGTGTAATCCTATACCCTTTCATTACAATTATAAAAAATAAAGAAAAAAATTAACTCTAAATTACTAAATCTTTAACCTCCTACAGCTGATTGAGATTAACTCATTATCATACTTTAGTCTTAAACATGTTTCATTAATTGTAAATCTAGAAATATTAGTTTATAAAGAATATAAAGAAAGTTTGATATTATTATATTATTGTGTGAATTAGTGAATAAAAAGCAAATCAGATTCTAGAAATCTGAATCTAAGCCTTTGCTTTGGCAGAACAAGACTGCACAAACCAAAACAAGCAGCATGAAAACATCACTGGAACAACAGCTGTGAGGTTAATAAAGATTTCTGTTTCTTACCTCTTTGCCAGATTTAATCAAATAGGGCAAAATTAGATAAAGAGGATCCATTGGTGATACAAAGAGAAGTCTCCCGTCTGTTCAAAAACAAAAAAGCAAACTCCTGATTAACACATAGCCAAATGCTGATACAAGACACAGTTGAAATTAGAGAATAACAGTGCAGCACCCTGAAAAAAATGAATTAACATTTGAAACATTGTTAAGCAGGGTCATAAAAGCATCAGCAGTTCTACTTTCTAAGTGTTGTTTGAATGTGCATTTTCTATGCTGTCATCAAAAATGGACACTGTTCTTCTAGATATGTTTTGATAGATATGATTTGTTTTCTGTTCAATACTCCATCAGTTTCTGCATAAGTTGACTGTCACCATCTAATATTCCCAGAAGATGCAGTTTGTCATTCTTTAATAAAGAGCAATGTATTATCTCAAAGGTTTAAGGTGACTGTCACCCTCTAATACTCACAGAAATGCAACATATCATAAGCTCAGTTCTGTTCAAGGATTTGCAATGACTAAAATACATTTTAAAACACTGCAGGAAAATACTGCAGCAGCGTGAACTGAGCCATCTCAGCTCCCAGCTGACAGTATCATCTGCACTCAACCTGTCAAAATCACCAGTGTCTGGTGTTACAACATATGGCATGTCTGCCTTCTAAGCAACCAATCAGCTGGTAGTAGTGCAGACGTAATTATGTTTAGATTGCTTAAGAGTTTAAAGTGTAAAGAGAAATGAGACCAACCTCTCTGTACAGTCTGGCCAACAAACCAGGAGTGGAAATCTTCTTCAAAGGCTTTGACCTCAAACAGCTGTACATCACCACTGCTTAGCATATATAGTGAGGCTGTGTCTGCAAGATACAAAAATAAAACTGTGTTACTTTCACTACCACATCTGCAAATGCTGTCCACAAGATACTGAATCAGATGACTGTAAACGCTCAAAGGCAACATGCTGGAATTCTTTAATCATAATTTTACTTATTAATACATGTTCTTAGGGCTACAGCTACAAATCATCTGAATTGTTGACCTGAAGAAACTTTTATCATCTGTTTAAGTTGCCCTTCGAAGTTCCTTGTAAACTAACAAAAGTTATGTTACTATTCAGTATTCATCGCTGAAACAGTCTCTGTATCCTTGAAGTCTAACAAATGGGCTGAATGTATTTCCTACCTCATTAAACATTTACAGAATTGATTTTTAAGGTCTTTAAAATCCAGCATTGTTTACAATCATATTTATTTACTTTCAGCCCTCTCCCTTTCTCTTTGTTGCCATATTGCTGCACATCACATTTGCTCCTCATGTGCCTGCAGCACATAGACAAATATCTTTAGGGTTGTGGACCGGTGGCTGGACAAAAACAAGTATTTTCGAGACTTCTCCTCGGGCTTTGAAAACTTCTGACAGGGTACTTAAACTTTTAGTTGCAGCCATAGACAGATGTATTACAATAGAGAAGACAAACCTGTACAGGGATTCCTCAGTCTAACAAAGGCTGGGTCACTGTTGTGCTTCTGTGTGTCGATGACAGAGTCTGTGGACACCAAAACAAAAGGATGATGACAACAGTAAACAGTATGCTATACTTAGGAAACATCACCGTGAATTATCTGTAAGAAAAGTATCACTGTTTAGCTCTTTAAAAAATTCTCACAGTCAATATGACAGTGAACATTAGGTAAAGTATTAATGACTACCGTTGATTTTATTGTTAAGGGATCCCAAATATGTTAATAACAAAGTAAGCTAACTTAACGGCAACGTGATATTTCCTCTAACATGCAGCATAATAAAGCATAATGGCTAGAAATTCTACAACTGTGCAGAAACCAAGTAATTTAAATGATGACAGTTAGCCTATCTCTCTTTGTTATCTAACTTACGTCTCTGATGCTAGCTAGCTAGCTTAGCTCAGGCAGAAACTGCTCTGCCTACCTGCAGCGATGACAACCCAGCTGTCACTTTGCACATTTGGCGTGCGCTTCTTCTTAGTAGCCATGATTTGTAATTTAGCTTAACGGAATGAATTTCTGTTGACGTGGTTTCCCCACGTTTTAACATAAAAACTTAAGGTGTTTAGTCTCACAACAACGTCGGCCTGCAGGAGTGATGGTTACTTTTTGACTGACGGCATGAGCTCAGAAAAGGCGCCTCTTGCTGTCCACTTCCTGCGGTTGTAACACAGGACAAAACATGATGTTTATTATTGTGCTGTCAGTTTTTTCCACCATATTTATAAAAACGAGCAGAACATAACTTATTTTAAAAAACGAATCAATGTTCTAGCGTTGAAACAAGTTCAAAAGGGAGCGAAAAAGACACTATTGGAGACTTTTGGTTCACCCTGTTTCACAATGTTTTCAATGCGGTGGAACATTCCGTGGTGACGTCGAGTCAACCTGCAGTTCCTCAGTAAGACCGCTAGAGGTCGCTCAATAGCTTTAATAATAATTGAACGATAGCATTTTAGTTTGTCCTGCACAGTTAAGCTCCCCTGTCACTTATCTGACATTTTTTTTGTGAAATGTCGTTTGGTCTTCTCTGAGAGGCAAAAAGGTCTCCACTCTCAGGTGCAGGATGTTTGGTGACCAGTTGTCCTTTGGCACACTGGCACACAACAGATTGGGGGATCCATCTGTCCTTCAGTAAGAGGAGGGCATCTCTCACTCTCTCTCTCAGGATATGACAGTGTGTGTCCCAGTTGGTTTTCAGTGAGTCACTTGTTTTGTTTTGTTTTTTTCGGCACTGTTTGTGTGCACGCTTAAATGAGGACGTGTAGGATGCTTTCGTGTGTTTTCATTCCCATTAGATGACTATAGCTGTGTCATCAATTTGCTTAACTGTCCGGGCGAACCTCTGATATGTTGACATTGCTTTTTTTTTTGAGCTGTTGATTTCCCTCTCTCCTAAAGACACCCTCAACACGGCTCATTTACAGGTTTTTAATTAGCTTGTTTTGGTAATGAAGAAGAGAGGGATTTGTGTGCCGGGTGACTGAGCTTTTAAACTTCGTCATACAGTGTCCCATGAGGGGGGAGCAGCATGTTGTAGAGGAAAATTATAGCCAATGCAGATGACTTATGGCTTCATGTTTCTCAGACTTGCTCATTTTTCTGCCACCTTTTTCTGCATGTCAGTTCTTTTTTGTCTTGTAACACTTACTTTTCTGTTTTCGTCCATTTAAAAACAGTGTTGCCTTGCAGGCCCATTTTCCTAAATTTGAGCAACACATACTCTAAACCCTTTAAACACTGTCTCAACTCCTCCATGAAATCAGTAAGATTTATGTTCCTGTAGTCTGTGGCAAAGAGAGCGTGGGTGAAATATTGTCTGTGAATTACTTGTTTTATGGGTCCCGGGAGTATCATACACAACAGCCTGCGCAGCTAAACAGAATATTCCATGAAAGCTTTCTTTCTTTTCGGGCTGCTTGAGGGAGCGTCTGCGTTTCTGTCTGCCAGGGGGGAACAACAGTGGCCTTTCTGATACACCGAACCACAGACAACCCCAGAGAGCTGTGTCCTCTGTCACCAGCATGCAGAGGAGAACAAAGTGGGACTAATTTTAGGGCATGATATGGCTTTTAGAGTCCAAAACCCTTCTATCCTCTTCAAAACCCCCCAATCCTCATCAACTAAAACATCCAACAAAGAGAATTTTAACACAACCAAAGCCATGTCCTCTCCTTCTGTCTCTGCTCCCTGCTTACCTATGAAATTTGCTTTTGAGCTTGTGGTAGGAGATTATTGCAGCCAGCGGGCTGTTCGACGGTTGGTCACACTCGGCTGAGCACATTGAACACCCCATGGTTCAATCTATAGCTCTGGTCTCATTTAGTGACCCAATGTACAGTGAATGGTTACAGCTTACACATCGACTCACTCCTGAGCAGCCATGTCACCATCATGTGCTGTGCATTACCATGGGACTGTTTTTAACTTCCTCATTGTCTGTCTTTTGGATTTATAAAGTGAATAGATCTGATTTCAAGAGCATCCATATTCACATGACTGCTTTCTTTTTAACTGTCATGGCTGCCAAGAGGGGAGAGTTATAAATAGTAAAAGAACATTACTCAGGGTTCCACCATGGTACAAACAGGCTGTTATTTCACATAGCTGTTAAAGCCACGTTAGCATTTTGAATTCCCTGTAGAAGAAAACTCCATCTTCAGCTCAAGGAAGTACACATTGACACAGGTTAATAATAGACATGCACATACAGACACACACACACACACACACACACACACACACACACAAAACAGATGTGGAGAGAATTCCCCTTGGCAGCAGAAGCCTTTGAGTCATCATCTGGGATTCCCTTCCTCTCACTTCCAAATATGGGTGGGATTGTGAGAGAGCGGGAGGCAGAATGTGGAAGGCAGAGTGGAACCCCCTCGTGATGTCAGAGCTCTGGAACAGTGAGCCTCACGCTGACTGGAAATTCACAGGAAGGAATGTCGGGAATGCAAGAATCACCGAAATGCTATTCCCGCATGCATGTTTGTAAAATCTGACTTTAAGCACACATGCCTCATCTGCACCCACACACACACACACTCACACACACCCACACATATACACACACACACACAAACACACAGACAGACACAAACACAGACAGACACACACATAGACAGACAGACATAATGTTCTTTGCTATGGGGAGATATTCCTTCCCGTAAAGTCCTGTCCCTCTTTCCCCCACCCACCCCACAGAAGGATGACTCCTAATTCCCAGCATCAGTTGCTTTGTGTGAGGCCTCTGGTTTTGGTATTTCCCCTCTCCCTAAATGCAAAGGATGGTGTGATGGCATGAACAGAAACTGCTGTGATGCTTTGAGTAAAAATTTGTATTCTGAAACTTCTGTTATGATCTTTTATAAAAACTCACGATATTGTCTGCTCATGTGCTTTCAAACACTTTTGTGTACTTTTATACTTTTACTCCACTTGTCTGAGAACTGGATTGTAGTTGCAGAACATATTCAAACCATAATTTGAACATATTTGTTTAAATCACCTAAACATGGCCAGATTTTAAGTGTTTGGTGGCCCTAGGGCATTAATGAGCCATGGGCCCCACCAAGTATGCTGTCATTTAAGAACAAGTACTCCTGTACTTGAATACTGCATAACCCAGGTAGTGAGGGTGTCACTTAATTAGTGGTAATTTCAAAAGATAAAAAGTAACAATATCTGTTTTTTTACATGTTTTTAATGTATTTAATGTTGCGTGACTCTGATGTTGGAGTCGGATGTGATAAATGCATAAATATGGAGAGCTATAAAGTGATGCTCTGATGAGTGGCTTCCCGATTTGTTTGTATCTTATGCACACCACTGAGGACACGAGTCACACGACATACACTCCTGCCAATGGTTTCACACTATTCCACTGATTATAATGTGCCAAGAAAAGTAGCACTGGGGGAGTAAATTCTAGGGATGAAGAAGAAGAAGACTACGAGCTAGCAAACATGGATGTAAACAAATTAGTTTTTGAATTTTTTACAAACATTTGCTCTGCAAGGCTTTTATCAGATAGAAAACACATTCAGTATGTTTTTTGACCAAAGAGAAACCAAAATGAATGAATGTTAACAGAATTTTGTTTTTGAGGAAAACTTCACCAGGCACCTTTAATATATGTGAAGATAAAAATAAAATATTGCACTTCTTACTTAATACATCTACCGTCACACATTTTATTTATTAAGAATCTCCTAACCAATTAGTTATTTTCTTTAACAGGAATTGATTTATCACTGTATGGTTTATTTTTCACATCTGTTTTGGAGCATTAAGAAGTGTAATTATAATACAGTTCCATTTGAAATGATTTGTGAAGCAATTGATAAGAAAAGTGATGATCAGTCATTTTATTTTTAGGACATTAATCAAGCACAGAAAACCAGGTTTAAAAAATCCAGATGTGAAATGTGATAATTTGCTGTTTTTTTTCTGAATGAACTGTTTTAAACTAGATATTCTTTTTGTTTATTAAATAAACTTGCTGTTTGGAATTTCTTGCTAGACAAAATGAGTTATTTACATATATTTTTACAATATTCTAAAAATTTGTGATCAAAAATATAATGACAGCTGAGTCAAAATTGAGACAGTTGCAAAAAAATCACAGCCATATTTGTACTGTGACGCGTGGGTCCTGAATGTGAACGTTCACTCAGGGGGGCGCTGTCTGTCCCAGAGGCTTTCATGTGCCTACGATCCCTTCCTGTCTCCTGTCTCCTCTTTCTTTCCCTCTCTTTACTCTTTCCCGCCGAGTCGATGTCCCACAATACACCATCCCCAACCCTAATTATTGTTTACTAGGATCAGTCTCTCTCTCCCTGTCTCTCTCTCTCTCCTTCCCTCTCTCTCAGTGTACCAGGGACCAGAGATGATGTGGTAATTACATCTGCCGACTGCTGGTCTGCCGCAGACGGCTCCGCAAGTCTCTCTGCTCGGAGAGAAATTAGAGACTGCTCAGCACATGTCCAGGGCTGTAATTAGAATAAGTACTCTGTGTATGAAATGTGTTTATTTGTTTATTTATGAGACCCCAGAATTCCAGGGCCCTTCACTGTACTTGTACTCGCCACGGTTGGGTCATGTCAGGGGATGTGCATCAGTGCTCCCGTTAGCACAGTGTGTACCTGCAGTCATAGCCCTTCACTTAAGCACTCGAGTGCATTTATTGTTGTTGCATGTGTGTTACTTTGGTATTGTTTTGGTATGATTGGCATTTACAGTAAATTTCAAGCATGGTTGGAGATATAAGCTATTGTGCTGTTTGAGTGTGTGATTTGAGGGCTATGTAAGTAAAACTGACTTCATTTTGTTTTAAGAAAATGTGGATTCTGTTCCCATCACACTTTTAAGAGAATAAGAGGAGACTGACATGCAGTTCCAAACCTTTTTTTTTTTTTTTTTACAAAATCTTGTCTTTATTATTACACTGAAAACATATTTTCTACAAAACAGCTTATGTTTTTAAACTGCACAAATAAAAATCTATCAACTACACATTCATAGTCTCTAAAGCAACTGTTTCCTCTGGTTACCTGTTCAACCTGAAGTCACTGAAAGTCTCGTACAAAGCAAAGATCCATCATTTCCTCTCCTTCACTGATAGCAGTGTGTCTCCTGACTCACTTTGAGTGGATCCAGTTTCTGTCACAAAACAGTCGAGGGCACCCAGAGCAGCAGAGGGGGGCGCTTTCTTCACTCCCAGATTTATGAGCTGTGCACTGAGATGGTCGACAGCTTCAGCCAGAAGCTTATCTGGATTTTTTGCAGGCATACAGGGATAATTTGCTAACAAAGTCATTATGTTCATTCGAAATAACTCTGCAAGGTCAAGGGTGACTTATTAGGAAAAGAGCTGCCTGTTTCAGTCTTTTGCATTCGTGTGCATGCATGTGCATGTCGCAGTATATGTTTGTGATTATTTCTTATTTCCCCTTAAGACATAAATTCTCCAATGTTGTGAAAATAATCTCAGTTTTGGAGGACACAGTTCATACTGATAACAAATATATTGTACATCATCTCTCATCGAGGATGCTGAATAATTTGACCAGGTTTGGAGTGTTTACAAGCAGCTTTGCATTGGAATCTTTTTCATTTATGTTTCAGTCTTCTGAGTCTGAGAATGATTAGTGAAACATATAAGAAGATGTTGGACGGACAGACAGACAGACAGAGAGGCAAACAGAGTGAGTGACTATGCAGCAGTGACAGGTAGCGGGTGGCTTTGAGCCCGGTGTGTAGCCTTTAACTTACCTCAGAAGATGGATTGACCCGGCTGCTTCATAAAATAACTAGTCAGTCTTTTAGGTAAATTGTTCCAATGATGGATCTATGCTTTTATGTCAGAACTGTCATTTTTCCACTAAACTAAAACGACTCTCATCATGATTTCATGGGCTCTGAAGGACGTCACATTAGAGCGCTGCTGGATTTCTTGACCCAGTGCACATGTTCAATAAACACATTGGCATTTTAAACACAATCATTTTTAAGTAATGCATGAAATGGTGTGTGTCAGCAAATATTTATACAGGGACATGAATGGAGAGACAGTATGTAACACCAGTGACTTCATCATTCGTGAGCGGAAAGACTAAAGGGTTATTCATACGGTGAGGGTTTGGGCAAATTTCCATGCTATAGGTAATGAGGACTTTACTTGCCAACCCCATTATCTCAGAGTGTGAACAAGCTCTTCTAACTGGACAACAATGGCCGAACCAGACGCTTTCATCAAAATAGTAAAATCGGTAATTTATCTCCAGATTGGGCCCAGTCTCTCACAGTCTGCATCTCGTCCTTGGCTTTTCAGGGATAAGGGTCTTGGCATGAACCGGCCAAGTGTAATGTAATCGAAAAAAGGCAAGACCGTGAATCTGGTGGCGTGATGTCATCACTATGAGACACTTGTGTGATATCATAATTATGAGGTAATGGCGGGAGGGGTGTGTAAGTTTATGACTTTGGCACACGCTCAGTTTACCGTCAGCCGACTGCAACAGGGTACTAATGAGAATGGATGGGCCGCCTCAAGCTATCCATGTGTGCCTGTGTGTGCATGTGTGTGTGTGTGTGTGTGTGTGTGAGAGAGTGAGAGAGAGAGAGAGGGAAGGAGAGAGTGCACACATGTTCATTCTATGATAAATTGATGGTTATTGGCTGAATATTGTAGTCTAGAAGTGGTTGATGCCAGTGACCTACAGGTACAGGCCAGGAGAGGACACATTAGGAAAGCATGTGAGTTCTGAAGTCAACAAGTTTCACATGAATGTGATTCATGTTTCCACTGACACATCCTGCTTCTTAGACAATGTCTCAGTATCATTGGAAGCTCAGTCAGTCAGAATGACCAGAGGTTAAGTCTATTTCCAAATTTACTCTTTGTGGTCAATGCAATCACCACAATCTCTCACATGTGATCCATCCAGCCACAACAGTTCTGTAAAGTCAGTGTCTGACGTTTGGTGGACTCCACAGCCTGATTTCTGGTTGCTGGTTAGTTTTGCTATAAAGCAATCAAAGCTTCTTCTTCTGTTGGGCTCAGTCTTACTCATTCTGAATAATAGAATCAGTCAAGTGAATAAAATATACATTGTTTAATAATGAGCAGAGTCAAAATCCTATTCTTTATATATTTGCACACCATTAACATAACACTTTCATTCTGTTGTGCCTTTGTACAATTTCTAATTGTTGTCTCCTCTGTATATACAATATCTAATGCATGTCTGTCCATACTGGAAGCCTCCTGTGACCACTGAAAACACAGAATCAAAAAAGAAGACCAGGTTTCCAAGAGTAAAACAAGACGTTTTAGTAAAAATTTCAAATATACTAAAGACTAAAGGATTATAATTTAAAAAGGAAATGAAAAAAAATATTTAGGCAACAATAAATTAGCAGCTGGGGAGTTCAGAGGCAGAACAGAAACATGTATCACTGTCCACTGCTGACTGCGGAGAGGGACACAGTTCAAGCTGGGAGATATTTAGGGGAGGACCCACGGAAAGCCAATGCAAAAAACTATAAATATTTATCATGAATTTATCATCTGACACTAATAACCCAGAGATTGAGCTGGCAGTGAAGGGAGGACCTGAATTCCAGCATTAAAAAAATTAGTCAACCATCCAAAACTGTAGTGGGCATCTCCAATATACTGAAAAAAACACTGCTCAGATGAATACCTCGGATGAACTCCAGGCCCAGGGAATGAGTAACAGCGTCTATGTGTGTATATGAGATGTGATTGATAAGTTCATGGCCTTAGGCAGGAGGAGATGAGTTGTAGAGCTCTTGTTACATGCATATTAACTCCTCAAGTGATTATGCAGAAAGTTGGGAGTCAATAATTTTTGTGGTATTTCTGTAATTAAAAACTGCAAGTCAGCGCCGTCTGAGAAAATTAACAATAGCGGTTTCGTGCAGTCATCTGCTTTTTCCATCTCAGGGGCCGACCCAAGGAGTTCCCTGAGGACATGTGAGTAACACAAAGGGATTGTGCCCCTTCTTACAGCACTGAGGAGAGGTGGGATGCTGAACTCACACTGACAGAGAAAGATGACTGCAGGAAGGTCGAGTGTTGTCCATTTTCTTCAAACTTTAAACTTGCTGCATCCCTCAAAGAGTTACGTGTGCATGTATGCAATGGGAGCTGCATAAATCAACTTCCTCTACCTTAGTCCATGGCCTTATCAATCTCCACTTGTATAGCGGAGCATGGTGGAGGTGTATCGTTTGCTTATAGGAGCCTCATCAGGCCTGAGGTGGGCTGACCTTTAACATGAACCAGCTAACTTTACTTCACTTCTCTTATACCTGTTAAAGGGTTCTGTGGTAAAGTTTCTCCTTATCTGACTCGAGGGTCTGAGGTCAGAGGGTATTATATTCTGTACATTATATTCTTCTAGAAAATTTGTGATTCTGGAAGATATAAGTAAAGGATAAAATTTTGTTGGAAACTAAGGAATATAGTTTTTTGTGTATTTTTTTAATAACAAATAAATGATTGGTCGTTTTCTTAGGATAAATGCATCCTTGACTTGACCTCTTCATCAGGAAGTTAAAGGTCAGTCTTTATACAAAATTGAGGAGGACACAGAGGATTAATTATTTTTTAATTTCACTCTTATTTTAACCTTTTTTTTAAAAAAGTAATAAAAAGATGCACTGATTAATATTTTTTCCACACATAAAGGTAACACTCACAGAAAAAGGTGACCATGAAATTGAAGATTGTACACTGGAGGATAAAGTTAAAACTACTGTGCATCTATTTCTTTGTTCTTTATTTTCCAACTTCACATAAGATGACAATTAATTCATTTTTGAAGCATTTAAAGTGAATATCATTGCTATTCTAAATAGCTCATAGTAACAAAAGCTTCAGGATAAGAATTGTCTTAACCCTTTTTTTTTTTTTTTTTTTTTTATTAGTGCACATATGGAGAAAATTTTGACCTCACTTACACCCCATAACTGTGCACGAGCCGAGGGCTATGTGGAGCACAAAAGCACGCACAGGGCACATCATAAATTCTCACAGAAATATGATCTTTATGATAGATACATATTTATGTGAAAGTATGAAATCAGGTGTTGTTAAATGATATCATGATAAGTCAAAGGACCGACATTTTTACAAAAAAAACCTCATTCTGTGTTTTTGAAGGCGAATTAAAATGATTCAATTGGTGAGTCTTCGCTACCTAATTGGCAGCTAAATTTGACATTGCTCAATCTGCAACAGTGACCTCCTGTTCATTTCATTTATTTCATTGTCAATTACCGTGAGTTAGAAGTGAAAGTGTGACCTCACCCAAAGGACCACATTTGCCAAAGTCACCCTGCAGAAATGACATCATGGATAATGATGTCATCGCAGGATTCCAGACCCTCTCCCATTCCCGCTTAAATGCTTTTAGGCTTGGCTGCACACACACACACACACACACACACACACACTCACACTGACACAGACACGCATGCACACACATAAAACCCACTCGAAGAGCCTCACCCAAGACTGAGTCGTGATATAAACAAGACAAGCACAAAACAGATGCAATAAGGATGTCATTTGGCCTCAGAATAAATAAAGCAAGCCTCCAGAACTAAAAATGCCTAATAATAAGCTTGTAAAACTACAGGTTTTCTGACAGAAGCCAGACTGCAGCTTCTCATATTCTGTCATGCCAGGAAAAATGCTACTTTAAATCGGACTCTAAATGCAATCCTATTGAGCCTAATTTAACGTGCCCCAAAATAGTATTGTAAGCCACTGTGTTAATTTTCCTCACAAAGTAAAAATAAAACCACTACCAGTAAAAACAGGACCTTCCCTTGAAGTGTGAAAAGAGCCATGTGCGATTGTGTTATCTGGACTTACACTGAAGTTCTGCACCGCTCAGACGACAATTTGTTGAAATGGTTGTGCTTCTGTGCATCAATTAAGATAGGCTGAGCTAAAATTTTGTGGCATTCTGATGGCAGCAGTGGATTGCAATTATACAAACTTGCTTCTCTCTCTCTCTCACTTTCCCCGTCACTCTCTACCTCTCTCTCAAACCCGTACACAGGCTCCCCCATGGGCTCTGTGCCCAGTGCCTGACCTTAGTAAATACGTGGCTAATTTGAAGCATGTGGCGGCAAATTGGAAACACTGAGCTTTTAAAACTGTGGACTTTTCTTTTGCACATGCTAATTCCTCCCAGGAGATCCCATCAGATGAAATGACCCAAAACATGTCAATGTTAGGGCGACATTTGGGCCCGCGGGGTGGAGCAAGGGGGGGGGGTTCGAAGGGTGGACAAAGAGCGGCTGAAGGGCAGAGGAATGAGTTAAAGAGGGTGTGTTTAAAAGGGGGAAATTCATTCAAGTCATCCCTTAATAAAACACCACAGTCGCTCTCCTCCCTCTTTTACTGCCTCCCTCTTTATCTGTCACTTACTCACACACACACACACAAAAATACACACATACACCTCCCACACACAGGTGGAAATTCTTAGTGCTCTACCTCCTGCTCAAGGGAGAGCTGCATGTTCTGTATAAGACAACTGGTGCTTGCAAGGCTGGAGTGCACATGCGCTTGTGCTCGTTTTTCTGTGTTGGTGTGTGTGTGTGTGTGTGTGTGTGTGTGTGTGTGTGTGTGTGTGTGTGTGTATGTTCACACTATGAGTCTTTATTTTAAAAAGTGCAGAGAAAGAGAGAGTGAGAGTAAGCTATTGGCCAGGGTCCACCTCTAACTCTTGGTGGACTACTCACCCAGTCCCATCAATGCTGCAAAGAAATGCTCATCTGACCTGGTCTTAAGCTCCAGCTCACAGTTCTCAGAGTCCCGCTTCCCTTCGTATCTCTTGTGTATATATATAAAAATTACAGTTTTGAGAGACTATAAGTTGACTCCCTCTGCAGTACTTGTCAATACCAGTCACTCTGTGCTGGCTTGAATTAAATTATGTCCACCCAACAAAATGTGACGCAGTATCTCTTCAAAACAAATTATCAGTGCATTTACATTTTTGTAGAAAGACTAAAAGATTTTCTTAAAAAAGGTTGGCTTTCTTGACGTCTACACTGCCTTCACTGCATGTAAGTGAAAGGGTTATTGGTTTATAGAGAAATTTGTAATTTTATTCAAGGAAACACTGCATTTCATTTTGCAATCTGTTACAAAAAATGGCTAAAATGACAAAAACATAGCAAGAATGAAACTTGAATTTAAAACAAACTTAAACATAATCTAATCTGTGAACATGTATGTCTGAGTTTGTCAGATAGATTTTCATCTGCAATTATAGCTGCTATGAAACAAATCCTGTGATCCCACAGTACTTCAGGGTGTCACACTAAAGCTTTTGTTTTCATTGTTTTGACTGATGGACCTCAAGTGGCAGAAATTGCATATTGTGAATATAAGTCATAAACAAAAGTTGGTCTACTTGTCAAAAACAAATATACTTGACAAGCTTCTATATACAAAGTAAATGGATCTCTAAAGTTTTCACAATTAATCTTAAGTGATATGAATGTATGTACCAAATTTTATGGGAAATTTGTAACTGAGTTGTTGAGACATTTTACCTGAAACTGTAAATGTCATCCTCAACTTGGCTCTAGATTAAAGGTCAAGGAACCATCACAGTCATTAAGATACATTATATGGAAATTATTTCCGTCAGTACAAAAGGGTATTAATCCATTAAGTGAATGCTGAGATATTCCACAGCAAAAGAAAAAAGTTTGACCTGCTGGTGTTACTAGTGGAAAAGTTACTTGGTTGTGTCCTCAAGGGATCGTAAATGTCTGTACAAAACTTCATGACAATCAATCCGATAGCTGCTGAAATATTTCAGTGTTGACCAAAATGGTGTAGCACTGCCGTCCCAAGAGCAGTGCCGCAAGCATGGCTAAAAATCAAATACATAATGTTACATAAATATTCAAATCATGTAAAAATGGTCTACTTAAGGTCTTGAAGGGGGATATTTTTTGCAATAAATATCCTCCCTCTATGCTTGGCACAAAGATAAGGGCCCCAGTTTTCCAACAATCTGGAGGATCTCTATCCCGCTTCGTGTCCACAGACAAGCTTCCTTGTTGGTCTAAATTTAGCCCCGCTCCCCTCTGGAGGCTGGAGCAGGTGGAGGTGACAGGGGCCCTGGCCTGTACTCACAGGACAGACGGGTGAACACCATGACCAAGCCCCGAGCCTCACAATCTAGTTATAGAACCAATAATGATATGCCCACCTCAGCACACACACACACCTCTAAAAATGAGTCTGTTATTGCCTCAAATGGATGGTTATAATCTTCGTCATACTATGTTACAACCCCGGGGCTGAAAACAACAGATTTCACTGGCAGACTCTAAAACCACTTATCAAAACTCTTCAGCACCGCCACATGAAAACCTCCAACCATGCCTCAATATTTTGAGACTTGCAACATGTAATTTGAGACCAGCTTTTGTGGGCACACAGTCTCCAAAGCTCACCATTGTCCCTTCTATAGAGAATGAGGGGGGAAAAAAATACACCAAAATCCTGCAGCTTTACCTTTCCACTATAATGACTTCAATATCTACTACTACACATGATGTCTATCCCCACCGTTTCTCATTTCAGAAACTTGCTGATCCTCGTACTGCTGGCCCATTCACCAGGATGACATCATTGGCTCAGACCGTGCCAACTGTGCTCAATAAAGCCCAGGCGTGTTTCAATGTGGGAGTGCCTGTGCTGCACTGAGACTCATGTGAAAGCTGTGAGTGAGAAGATCTTTGTACTAAATTAGTCATGGCAAAAACAAATGAGAGTATCGCTTGTCACCAACATTCACAGAGTGTTCATAAAGAAAGGCAATAATTACAACGACATCCTTCTCTTCCCCCAGTAGATGTTAATGTGCGAAGCTGAGCTCAGAGAGGTGAGCTGCTGTGTGATGATGCTTTTTCATTTTAAACGGTCTGTACCGGCTCTATTTGACAAGTCTAGACTGTTAAATGGTGAAATTTGGAGATACTTGTAAATAAATTTATACTGTCCTCCCAAGAAGTCAATTTTTTAAAGCATCAATACAGGTGTTCTTAACAATGGTGATGAGGCAAAAAGCTCCTAAAAGCATGACAAGGAGTCATTTTCGTAACCTAAACATATTGTTATGGTATGAAAATCAGGTAAAACATTAACAATAGGGCCTTAAAATAATAAACTGCTCTGTGTTTTATCAGTGATTTGTTACAGTTTTGACAGACAGGCAAATTGAGTTATACTGTTGAAAGTGCAGTCACAACAGGAGATGATTTCAAGTGTTGTTCTGCAAGGTGAATGAAAACAATGTACTTTTTCCATGTGCTACGGAGGACTTGTTTGGATGGTAACACTCCTGCAGAGATTTTGAGGAGATGATAGCGACCATTTTCACATCTGTATGATAAGTCTAATGTTTCAGCCAACAGCTGGTTAGCACAGATTGTCATCAAAACTAAAAAAAGGGGAAAACAGCTAAGCAAAATTTCAAAAAGATGTCCAAAATGTCCTGACCGATGTCCTTTTGTTTCGCTTGTATTCGTTGCTCAGTTAGGCTTAGGATTAAGTGCTCTGTTAAATTGTAACGGTTCAGTTGAAAGGTAACAAAAACAGGCTACAAACCCCTCTTAAGCTCACTTTTGTATCACCTTTGTATTATTTGTACAAAATATAGTATTAAAGGAGAAGTTGTGCTTTTACGGAGTCTCATGTACAGTACTGCTTCTTGGCTGGGAGCTCTGACTTTATGCTTTTCCCTCCTGTCTGCACTCTCTGTGTAAAGCTAAGCTAACCGGCTAATGGCTGTAGTCTTATATTAAGCACACAGACATGAAGGGTGTTTATCTCCTTAACTCACACTCAAAAGTAGTGTAAAACTACCCAGACAGCCAAATTAGATGACAAAAATCTAGCGTACAGCATATTTCTCAAAACGTCACTTCTTTAAACTCCTTTGTTTATCAGAATTTTGCACCAGACTGTAAAGTCTCACATATATCAGTGTTAGCATGGGGCAATAGAGCCAAAAAAATCCAGACTGCCTGTGGCACTCTTGCATGTACTAGTTTTAATCTTAATGACAGTGTATGTCTGGGCTTTGTGGTGTTATGGTTGCAGCAACGTTGTGTAATTAAACTAACTTGCCCCTCAGAGTCCATCCCCTCCCTCAGTCTTCGCCACACCTCCACTCTTCTTTCTCTGCCCTCACATCACACCACTACTGCTCTAACGACTAGCTCGCCTCTTTCTTTGTGTAAATGTTTCTACCTTCCTGGCAGTCCGTGTCCCTCATTCTCCTTTGCCCTGCTCTCTCTCTCTCTTTCTCTCTCTCTCTCTCTCATTGCTTGTGCTAGCACGGCAGTTTGGCCGATGGTCTGGGTATAGCGGGTGTGTGTCAAACAGCACCTTCCCTCTGAGGGAAGAAACAGAGGGAGGGCTGCAGGAGGAGGAGGAGGAGGAGTGGGGGGCACAAACACACATACACTGCATGGTGATGTCATCTAAAATGACATCATCCCATGGAGGGGAGCCAAGGGACCTGATGGGTTAGCATCCTCCAGTGAGTTAAAGGGAGACAGCAAAAAGGAGACAGAGAAAGAGAGGAAGAGAGAGAGAGAGAGAGTCTTGTAAATAAAAAGCAGGAATAAAGAGGGATGGACACTGTGACAGAGACAATGACTGTGATCTGAATTTTCGCTCTTTGTTTTTGTACATGGCCGACTCTTGTTCATGCAATCTTCACAAAGCCGCGCGTCTCTCTTTCAGGAATACTTCCTTCATTTCCATTTGCAGGTGTTGCCGTCCTGAGGGAAGCATGCATGAGTGCAGCTAGAGTGCAGCTAGAGTGCAAGTGAATCAATACCGGCGAGCTAATACAAACACGCATACACACACACACACACAAACACATCACACACATACACAACCATATTATCTGCAAGATATCACACATGCACATCACAAACAGCATATGAACATATGTTTTATGTACAACAACATATTTACACACGGGCTCCCAAATAAACACACTCTCACACACATTGGGTTCTTCATAGGGACACCTGTGTCTCTGCGTGTTTCCATTGTTGTCCACTTGGCTGTGCTGTGCTCCACACTGTGCTCACAGCATGCCTGCCATCCGAAACCAGACACCTATGGACCAGTATCCTGCTGGAGTGATACACCTCTCCTTCTCTGGAGCTGCTGCCGATGCTGAGGACATTCCACTTGGCACACAGTGATGTAGTAAAAAGTTTATTTTACTCCATTCATTTGGGTTATGATTATGACCACTTTTCTTTGTGTTCGGTTGTTAAAAACTTCGATGAACTGCCAGTAACACTTAATGTTCCCTTTTAAGACATGATATTGATAGGTGAGGGCTGGTGTTTCTAATACACGATGATTCAGTCTTCCTTATCTCTCACTGCTGTCAGTGGCAAACTGACTCAATGGTATAAATAGAGAGGCATGTAGTGTGGGACAGAGAGGAGCAGGGATGAGAGATAGGAAGGGAATGAGGGAGGGCTCGTCGTGATGCGAGGGTGTGAGTCCACACAAAGGAGGAAAAATTTGGTCAGGGATAATCAAATAAAATAACCAGCAAAGATGAAGCTGTGAAATTCTCTTTTTGCCCTGACTATCTATTCTTGGCAGGAATATTACTCACAGCCATGTATCAATAAACAACTGCATAAATGTGACGCAAGGACCCCAGTGCTGCAGATTTGATGGCCTTCTACATTATCTGAGCTCCATCGGGTCACTCCTTATTCCTTAAAAAAAACTGGCTATAGTGCAGTAACTTGTGTTCAACTGAGTTAACAAGAAAGATATACTTAGAACAGAGAAGAGGAAGCGGACAATTTTAGTGATTACTTCCCCTTTAAGTGCCTTCACTATGTGCTGTGTTTGGTTGGAATAAAAGCTTGCGTGCTATCCCTACTCTGCCTAAAATAAACTTACTAATTCACAATCACTGACATGCATTTACAGTACGCACACACGCACACACACACACACACTGTACATACTGTGGAAACAACACTCTGATGTCCCACACATGACACGTTTAAGTCAAATTTTGCTCGTGGAGTCACAGTGTTCATCAAAATGTAAATGTTTACACAAATGAGGGGGGATCTCACTACCATCCCACTCCACACACACTGCCTATTTTTGGTTTCATTTGGTGTATCCGTGCCCGCTCCAATCACTATCCACTCTTCTCTACCATCCTTCTTTTCTCTGCAGTATTGGTATGGCAACATTGGCACAGCCACACTCCTACTCTCTTCCGATCTTAGTCATAGGCCTCACTCATGAGGCACCAGCTGAAGCCCTCCAACAGTTGATATGTTTGGTCACTTCCGTGTGTTTTCTCTCGCTGCGCCTTTATCACTCCTGCACACGCATACTGTACACACGCAAACGCCTGAGTCCAGCTCCCAGCTGAAAAAGAAGAGGAAGCGTTATTTAATTAAAAGCACGGTCTCTTCGTTTGTCATCTGGTTCCTCAGGTAGGTTAGGTTTGCATGCATCTGACCAGAGCTGCGTGTTTGTGCGTGTTTGTGGGTCAACAGAAAGGGAACATACTGTTGTGATTAACCATTGTGTTCAGGTCTTCTGTGGGAAATGTGTTTGGCTCAGGTCGCTAAGTTACCTGTTGATTCCCATTGTGCTGACAAACTGAGCAGGGTAGGACAGGGAACTTATCACAGGAGCACTTTCTGTCCCTATGGGCGCCATCCCATAAGCACTCTGTGAATATGGGACACCTTTTGTGCAAACAGTCATGTCGCGTTAAGGTTCTACATGTACTTGAGCTTCCTGTCAGCTTGAGTCAAGTTGTGCTATCTACATTACGTAACCATACACTAAATACAAGATAAGCAAATGTTGATAATTTTGCAACCTACGTAGTTGTACTTGATTCATTCGCTTCTTTCTTGATAACACTGCATCTCTGCTTGGATCAAACCTCCTCCTGTGTTCCATTTATACATTTCTGACATCACCATCCACATTAGGAAAATTCAGCTGCGTGACCTCTGTTTTGGCAGCTTGACAGGGGTTGCACGTATGTTTTGCTATTAAGATTTTACTAATGGCTTAGAGAGATACGGCCAGAGGATTTTGGTCAGAGCTCTCAGAGTTTTTTCCAAAGAGGGAGAGGAATAATTACACCATTTAATAACTGCTTCATGCGTGTTTCGTGAGCATGAAAATATTGTTTAAGGCAGCCCTGAAAAATGTGTACATATCCTTTAATAACATCTGGAAACAATGCCTCCACTGTAAGAGTCCTCTTTCGGCTTTTAAATCCATCTTCAAAGCACGCCTCTGTGTAAACTTATCATTATTGTCTTGTTTATGGTCTGTTATCACTGTTTCTAGTCTAATCTTCTTTGCTTAAGTCTTACCTCTTGGTCTGCTTGTTCCTTTCCCACTTCCATCATGCTGGTATTCATCTGCTTAATTTGTTCTGTAAAGCACCTCAGTAAAATGCTAATTTAATCTTGTTTGCTATACTTTCTTTACTGAAGCTAGACTGTTAAATGCACCCTACTGCTTGGCAAAGGCTGCATAATTGACTGAACATCTCTGAATGTTATTTGCGACAGAGAAAAAGAGGGGAAGAGAATGGGGAGACCTTTGAACTTCGTCAGGCAGTTTGCCATTAAAAAGCATAATTGGAGGGGTCCAGCAAAGGGTTCAACATGCTCTCAACCCACTCCCAACTAAATGGCCAATGGTTTATTTAGGGGACAAATAGGTCAAACAGTCTCTAATTATCCCTCAATCGAAGGCAAGGATTTTCTTCTCCTGCTTTTTTTTTCTCCTCCTTTTCTTTCCTGTGTGTGTGAGAGAGCAGCATCGTTCCAACTCACCAACCAGCGGTCTCTGTTGACCTAGTTCTGTTCTGGTCACAGGGTGCTTTAGAAGGGACAGGCCTCACCCACTGTCTCCTCTCAGGGCCGGTAGACACACACAGTCCAGGACATATTCACTGAGAGAAAAGAAAGCTATGCACACTCTCATCCATAAGCTCTCTGACATTTGATCCATCAGGTTAATTGAGTGAACATCATTGATCTTGGGTGCGTCCCCGGCTGACAAGGATACCATTGACAGAGTGACAGTGATTATGTTTGTATGCTGGCGGTGCATTTTCAGTCTATAACATGAGAGAAAAGCAAAGCTGTCACATGAAGTGTGTTGTGCAATTATCAAATTCTTTGAGCTCTAATTTAATTTAGAAGAAAATCAGTCACTCTGAAGCCTTCAAATGCAGCGCATGGGTTTACTTTGACCTAAATGATGACTACATTTAAACGGAGACTAATAGTGGGCTGCTGACATGTTTGAACTGCAAATAAAATTAAAGAAAGTCAGTCTTGTTTTTATTTCTAAACGTATTATTTGGAAAAAAATAATAACTTGTTCAGTTCACTGAGTTTTTTGTTTTTCATTTCCGCATAATAACCTAAAAACCTCCTGATGTCTGAAAAACTGCTGAAATATGACAAACTGCGATGATTTCTATCATTGTGTCAAGTGCGCGTTTACACGCACACCACACAAACAAACACACACAAACAGACTCAGGCTACAGAGTTTTTTCGTTTTGAGTCATATAGATTCCTCCCACACAATATGACCTTTCATTTGCTTCTCGTATTATAAATATCTAAACTAAGTCACCCACAACGTGTGATCTGTAAACTGTCCTGTTTTTTCTTGCGCAACTGAACCGTATCTGCACGTTGAAAACGCTTCAAATATATGATCGATTGTGAAGTCGAATCAAGATCATTTTTGGAAAAAAAGTGCTTTAGAGCGCAGAGGAGGAAATGTTTGGATCCGCTCGCTTTATGTTTGGTTGCTTTTCAGTTCTTTGTAACAATCGTTGTTTAGATCTTTCTCTTAGTAATCCATTAGCAAACTCAATTTTTTATGCACTTAATTTGCATTAAAGTGTACTCCTATTAACGTATCATTTAAAAGCGACTTTGTGACACATTAACAGACTTTTAGAGGGAGAGATCTGCCCTGCTGCGCGCGCAACTAGTTCAGCAACAAGTTTGAAAGGTGTCCTTTTTATGCGCATCTGTCTTATATTTTCAAAAGGTCAGCTGTCAGCCGTTAAAGCAGAAAGACAGAGGGAGCGCGCGCACGAACCTACACAATCTGTCCTGAGCAGCACGCGAGTGGTGGACAGTTTTTAAAGACGAAATAATAAAATCTCTGTATAACTATTTTGGCGTTCTCATTGCAGTCTTGTTCTTCATCAATGACCTTTACTGCGAACCGCAGCCCATCAGATTATTGCGCCTGTTTACTGTTTCTTCTTTGCATTCTGACTGTGCATCAGCCCACACATCGGGCCAATATTCAAATACTGCTGCATAACTGTGAGCGTGACACTCCCAAAAACTCACACAGACACACTCACACACACACACGAAAAGACAAAGAGCAAGTGTCTTAACAGTTCTTACTTTTTTTTCTTACTTTTCTTTAGCTGATCACTTCAATTTGCCCACAGAACGAAAAAACCTCAAGGTGGGTTGCATTTAAAGACAGTAATTATGAGTAATCAGACAAGTAGCAAATAAAATGAGCTGAAAATGGCATTAATAGGACTTGTTTTTCAGCTCTCAAAGCAGCAGGATTTAACTTAATTTGGTTTTTTCTCTCTCTTTTGCATCCCTGTCAACTAAACAAATAAAATACGTTAAATATATGCTTATAACAGTTAAACATTTGCAGTTTTACCACAGGTTAAGATCACTGAATTGACTAATCAAATCCCAATTTCAGTATAAGATTCAGTTTTTCCTCAAAGAAAAAAAATGCGTTAGTCGTAGTTGTCTTTTATTAGCTATCCACAAACCGGGTACAATTTCAGTATTTCCTCCAACTATAAACTTCACTATTTAAGTGCCCACATGCACAATAAAGTCTGCGTATATTTCATTGCAACTGCAATTGCGAGTACTCATAAAAGACGTCAAACGAGCCCTGAAAATGCTCATTAAGTCTAAAAAACAAATGAGTAACAATATTTGGTGCGTTTGAAATAGGCAAATATTGCTCATGTGATTTTCTTTTTGATGTTTTTTTTGTTTTTTGTTTGCTTTTATTATCAGTCTGCAAGGCACAAGACGGTAAAGGCTTGTGAAGCCCAGTTGTTATAATAGATGACATGTGGCGCACAAAAGATGGCTGTGCACCTGCTGTTACATGGATAAAATATTAAAAACAAGTTTTTTTTCCTGAATAAGCATTCGATTTCATTTGAAGATGGGGTGGCACTGGGCTTGCTGCACAGTAAGGAAGTTGTCAGTAACTGCTCCTACTTCTGCTGATAAAAGCGCAACTTTTTGAATATATGCATCTGATAACAAGCAACACCTTTAACTCTCTTGCTATAGACCATACAGGCTCATACAGCGTAGACTGCTGCTTCACTTCTCCCGTTCGTATTCTACTTTGAAAAGGCTTAGGGAACAAATTGGTGGACAATTATGCAAACTCTGAGAGTAAAGTAAATTTCTATGGCATAAATAGGATTTCTATTCATATATTTCTATGCACATACATTTTTCCCAATTAGACTTTACACAATGATCAATCAGAATTTCCCGGGCGTGTGCAGCGTCTTTTACGCATGCAGACCATGAGTTAAGTGTTTTCTTGTGAAGCTCTCAACCTCCGCCTGTGAGGTTATGGGTTTGTTGTGGAGTTGCTGTTGCAGAATCTCCCAAAATGATCCTCCACAACTATTGAGTTTTTTAAAATCAATGTTAACCCTTCAATTTTACAAAGCTTTAAAAGAGTTTTGCAAAACCAAGATGCAGTAGGCCTAAAATCTACAGGCCTACAATTAAGGCATATGCGCACCGGGACTATCTCTGACGAGCTCGTTTTGATAAATGCTCTCGGTTCAAGCTGTCACATCCATCAGAGGTGCATTTTCCCCACGGCTGCTTTTTTAAAGATCCAAAAACTTTGGAATCAACTTCTCCTTCGCTTAAATCTACAACCTTTTATTTCTGTCGTACTAAACATTTTGTCACAGCCTCTGGCGCTGCGAGGTCAAAATGTTTTCAAGGGCATTTAGAAGCTGGGGGCAGCGGCTGCTTTCCATTTGATATAGAAATGATATAAACGCGCATGTTGCCACAGTCGTCAGGGCGGATAGAAAGAAGGGCGTCTTGATGGTGACTTCACTGACACCAACAACTTCATGACGCAACGCTACTGTAACAGCGGCGGGGAAATAGGGAGCTCACCTTTATATCCGATGAACCAACATGATCCTATTTCTGCATAGTAAGCCGTCTCAGCTCTCCCTCCCCTCGGTTCCAAGAACAGTGACGGACTCGTTACATCAAAGAGAAGTCATGTTCATGCTACAATTTTCTACAACATGAGGGCCCACACCTCATTCGTTGCTTTGCCTTGTACTTGTTGCATTGCTTTACGGTCCTGTCTTTGCCGTCAGAAAACAGGAAATCCAACTACCTGGCCTGTTAGGCTTCAAATTGTCTCCCCATCTGTTTTTGTTTAATAAAACCCGTTTCCACTAAAAGAGAGTCAACTTTTGCCACCTATTAATCTGACACAGACAGCGAGTAACCTGCCAAGAAAGGGAATTGATGGACGGAATAATTCAGTCCGGCGTTTAAGCTGAAAGAAGGGTGACTTCGTGTGATAGCGAAAGAGTTTTTTTGAGTGGCAGGAAATCGTTGGTAACGCGTTACTGAGCATCTCGTTACCGCCCTGCACTGTCCGGGAACTAGCAGAGTTTGAAGTCGAAAGGCGTGTAGGCTGCACGCGCTCTCGTTTTTGAAGAATCTGGCTCGATGAAGTAATAGAGTGAAAGCCTCTGCGCGCTGTTGAAAGCGACGGAGGACGCTCGTGTGCCACTCGGAATCTGTGGTTCTTTAAAGAGATCCAAGTTACCGGGCCGGGCTATGCAAATGTTTCCGTTCCTCTACGCGCGCACGAGGCGCACCGACCTGTAGTAGCCTGATCTTGGACAGCCTTATCGGACCCGGGAAGCGTATACTGTGAAGCTTGTCTATTTCACTTTGAATGGATGCTGGTCGTCCCAGACACGTGAGCTGAGCTGATGAGACGAGTTTATCACGGATTTGGATGAGGGGTTTTCTGTGCGTTAATGGCCAGGCGTGCGAACTAGGCTATGGTGCGCTCAGATGTTTTTTTTCTCTCTCTCTCTCGGTCGCTCTCCGTATCCACCGCTCCGCCTCCCCCTTTTCGCAACATTGACGCAACCAAAAAATACTGGAACAAAAGAAATAACTTCCTTGAAGCTTTGCTGAAACTGCACTTAGTCGGAGAAAGGAAGCTTGTTGTCAACTTGCCTGCATGGAAACGTCGAGGTGAGGGTGTCACCGGTGGCCGGCTGGCAGCGAGAGAGATGCGGCCGATCACTCCGAAAGGCATCCAGGCTGTCGAGTAAGTGCCATTAAAACATCTAGTGGAGTCATTTCAACTTTTGCTGTGTGACCTCTCGACTAGTTGAGTTTGCCGTACGGTGTCAGTCCCTGCAATAATAAAGTCGTTTTGGTCGATTCTCTGCGACACGGGGCACAAAGTAAAGTCACTGTAAGGTAATGTTGTCGAATTACCGAGGTGGAATATAAGTTATAGGCCTATATATTCATTGTGGGGGATGTGGACGTGCACGTTGCTTTCTAAATGACAACTATGTTCTCTTTTTTCAACAAATTGACATTTAGGAGCTGTTGACAACGACGCTTTAACTACACTGCTGTCAATCTAAGTGTGGTTGTAAATTTGGTCCGTCTAAGGTGGAATCAGTTTATGTGAGGTGAACGTGAACAACCACCATCCGAGTGCTGTGCATTGACAAGTCTCCAACACAGGCTACCAGTTTATTATTGTTATTCATGCAGCAGCCTTGAGCAGTCGCCGGTTGCATGAAGATCCTGGTGATCAACAAACATGCCCACAACGGAGCGGCAGTGCGATCATTTTATTCAACAGATGACGGCGTCGTGGTTTTAAATGATGTGTCTAACTTTGCTTTTTGAGGTGCGATCCGCAGTTTTGGGCGGACGATCGCTGTGCTTTGTCGCGTCGGTGTTTTCGCTGCATGAACAAAGGACTGGATGGAGTAGTCGGCTCGGCACAGAGCGTCGGTGGAGAGCAGGCGGGCTGTTTACAATAATAACACGATCGCGGTGACGTCACGTGACTGACAGCGGCATCGGCCAGTAGGAGAGCCGGTTAGCCATCAGCAACATGCTATATTTGGAAAGTGGTTACATCATCGCGGTACAACAGCAGCCTGAAGAGGGAGGGACTTCCGCAGGGATTTTCAATTTGTAGTCCAGAAACAGGACAATGAGTAGATTCATTTTGTCTTTACAGCTTGAGATCTAGAGTTTTTTAGGGCTAATCTACATATTCGGAGCCAGGTCACACTCTCATGTAGACAATATCCTGTTAGATGTGTCTTACACACTATTTATGACTGTCGTTATTATGCAGGCATGGTCAAGTAACCTTTAATTTAATTTAACCTCTAAAGTGTCAATGGAAAATTTGAGTGTGTCGATAGCATTCTTCCACTTTCAATGCTGAGAATACTCAGGTGTGCATTACTTAGGAGGCTGTTTCTTACTTTTCACAAAATATTTCTGTTTACTTATGCCCAAAGATGTCTAGAAATAAGTGACACGAGCTTTTATAACAAAAGAGTTGTTATTGAGAAACCTGCTACTTTTATTTAAGAGTCAGTTTGAGCAGGAGTATTGACAACGTTTTATTTTTTTTTTGCAATCACATAGGAACAATGAGACCACAGCTGTCCTCAGTCCCCCTGCCCTAATTTCACACAACTGCCAAGTGAAAACAGCAAATTTAGTCAGTTTATAACTAAATGCTTGGATTCAGGATTCCAGATTTGCTCAACAAAAGAGAGACAGAGTTATTTTTTACTGCTGTTCAGGAAGAGACTTGAGGCAAGCTGCACAGAAATTTCTTAGAAGCTATTGAAATTACATGCAAGCTGTCTTGTGACTAGCTGCATTACGGCATTATTATAATTAGTTCAGTAGTAGCAGTGTGCTAGACTGCAATAATAATACATGTAGACTGTATGGTAATCTCCTTAAATGTCTAAATGTAAAAATATGTATGTATCATCTTAAAGTTAGATGTGAGTTCAGTTGAGACCACGCTAGTGACAGTGTGCAGAATTCTTTTGGTTTTTTTTTTTACAGTTAAGTTTACTGATGAAAATTTTCTGAGGATGCATTCAAAGTTTTCATACATGCAAAATATCAGTAGTATCAGTGGTAATTGCTCTGATATTACTGATTTTAAGGCATCGGCCTTGTACTAGAAGAATGGAGTTCTCTAGATTTTTCACCAGAGAAAAAGATCATCCAGTATGTATGGGTAGTTCATCTGATACAAGCAGGCAGGAGCTGAGGTTGATTAGCTCAATGTACTGACAACAAATATAAACAATCACCTCATTTGAAAACATTTTTTGTCATATTAAAAATTATTACATTGCCTAGAGAATGTAGAGTGGCCTTACAAAATTATAATATTTGCCATATAAGTACAGTCCGGTGTGATGCTCCAGATTTCACCTTACCCTCACATTTTTATTGGTTGCTTGTGACAGGTGACAAATTGAATCCAACACATAGCCTTTGCAACATGAAGAAACTGCTCCTCTGTTATCAAAACCACAGTAAACAATGAAATCTCTCTATACCTAACAATGGACGGCTTAAGCATATTTACACCTTATGAGCATTTACTAAGCCTCATAACTAAAAAAGAAAAATAGAGAGCTTCATACTGTTTGTATTTTGTTTTTAAATTTGTCTTGTCCTTCCAGTATTACTTTACATACAGTTAAAAATATGAATTGATACAGCACATACACACTTACGGCAGAAATTGGTATGTAATATTTGCTTCCTATTTGTTACTGGACATAACCCTGAAAATAAATGCTAAATCTAAACATGTTCTTAATGCTGATATTTGTACAGAAACTCTGCTGAAGGCTTCAGTGTTTTTTAAAATGCTCTCCAGCCTAGAAAATTTATTGGGAGCTGTGATCTACACACAGCACAAGGCTAGTTTTAATGTAACAGAGAAAATAAGACATGAAAAATATAGACATTATCCTATAAGGAAAAAGAATTTCTATTTGAAACTGACTTATTTGAGTCTCCTTTAGCCCTTTGAATGTCACTCTGATAATATTAGAATGATTCGAGGTAAATTAATTTACATAACGCAGACATCAAACAGTCTTCTGAGACTTTTTGCTGTATTGCTTCGAAGGTAATTGTGTAGGGGTACACCTGTGTCTGAATGAACCCAGTTTTAAAAATACATTTTGATTAAATTGCACATCAATGTTTTTTTTTTTTTGTTTTTTTTTTAATAATAATATCTCCATCCAAGCCTTAGTGGAGAGTCTTAATCCTGTGGTGACGCTGCCGGTCATACCATATTCGGCTTTATTTTTGGCACGATGATCATCAATTGAGAGAAAAAGACTGGAGGCACAAAATATCCTCAATCACCAGCTTCCAGCAAAAAAAAAAATATCGCTGTTAACATCAGCTTTCCTAAACTTATTCTTCGAGGCCTTTGGGTAACCCTGCATGCCAAGGATTAGATCTTGCTTGTGTTTAGCTCTCTGTAATCCCTCTCAGCAGTCTGCCTCAATAAAGAAAAAAATACTGAGGGATGTGGCCAATAGTCAAGATAAAAAAAAAAAATACTACTAGACCAGGAAGCAACATGAAAAATGTTTTGTTGAGAAAAATTAGAATATTTTCGTTGTTCAACTCTTGATGCAGCAACATGTTTCTAAAGTTACTGGTAAAATTTTATTGCTATGTGCACGAGAACCTTTGGTTTTGACCCCACATGAAGTTTAGAAAATGTATTTAATACATCTGGACTTAAAAAGCCCCAAAGATGGTGTGAACTTGACATACATGACAGACCTCAAAAACAAAAATTACAATCTGCTCTTGAAATTCTTGTCAGTAACATCTCTATGTTGGCACACAACATAGCATTTGTACTCTTCATGGTGTAGTTTTCACTAGTTTATTGATATTTCACATACAACATTTTTATGAGAAGTCTCAAACCAAAGAAGTCCTTTCGCTCCTCCTGTATAACTGAACGCCCCCGTACTTGTTACCGATACAGCTAGCCAAGTTTTTCCCCTTGATTGTCCCCTGTTTGTAATGTGATTTTAGACTACTCTATGAATTATGCCCACTTAATTTCATTTCTATGTGTGAGAATGTCTGTAAGATTATACAGAGACTAAATGAAAAGGACTTCTTGTACTGTAATATCTCAAGCTATTGGCCAAGCATGTGATAGTGTTTAGCAGAACCCTCCCTAAGAGTATGTTTTATGCTTTTACTTAAGATAAACATTTTGTTTGTCATGGGATTAGGTTAGGATCAAGTTTGTTAGAAAGGGAAATATGAAACAATATTGTATCACAGTTTCTGACACAAATTTAGAGTTTTAAAACTTCTGTATGCGTGTGGGTGTGTGCACTCTTTATAGCGCCCAGGGGCTAATGTGACCACCTTGCAGCTTTTGTGCTAAAAAGAGGTCAGAGGTCTCTGTTGTGTTTTCAGGGTGACCTGCTAGTGACTATTAGCCATTGATAAATGTGATGTCCCACAAGTGTGCAGGCCAGACCCCTCCAAAGGGGGAGGTGTCATAACACGCCCCAAACTAACCTCCCAACCAACCCCACCTCAACTAGCGCATACACACATGCAAACACACACACTCTGTGCCCTGCTGACAGGAGCACAAGGGGGCAGCTGCTACAGATGTCTCATAGTGAGAGGGGGAGGGGTACTGAGGAGACATCAATGGAGAGTCTCTCTCTAGTATGGAGTTCTCAGTGAGGCTCATTGTGTTTTCTAAAGACCAAGACGAGGGGATAGGCCACGTTAATATAGTAAGCCTGCACTCTCTTATACTTTGTTTCACAGTGTTGTTCATTTTGACTGCCGGGCTGTTTTTTTGTATTTGTCTCCTGCTATACACTTCAAAATATCCCCAAATATTAGCTCCTTTTACAGGCTGAGATGAAGACACAAGGTAATAGATGAGTCTTTTTTTAATTATAAAAGGAAATAATTAACCGTCTAGTTTCACCTGACAGTGGATTGATACTTTTAATTCAGAATGTGCACGGTATTTAGAACTGTGAGTCTGAAGTTCACCTCTGCAGCAAGAAAAGTACGAGGACGATTTTACACTTGGTTCATTTGTAATGCCTATTTTAATTCAGGGATTTGGCAGCAGTGTGTCACGGTGGGCTGACAGTGCATGCATGCTCTCATTTCAGCCAGCACCTAATGCCACCATGAAAAAACCTGATTTCAATGTATAGCACACTTTCAACAAGAGTGAAATGAAATCACCTGCTGCTGCTTTAAGCTGACATTGAGGCTGAAAACTGTGGTACATGGGTGCCTATCCGTAGTTTTATTTCACCTCTGACCTTAATCAAACTTTTGGAGTGTTTTTAAGGTTTTCTCCAGTTAATTTTCTGATTTTGAGCTCTTGAAACATGATGTGAGCAGAAATTTTGCTACTGTCTTATTTCCCTCTCATTTGATGTAATGAAGTCCCATGTGGTGGTGCTGGTGTGAAAGGCCATCTTTTAAGTCACATGAGGGAAGAAATGAGAGAGAGAGAGAGAGAAGGAGGGAGAAAAAAATCCGTAAAACTCCTCCTTGAATGAGAAGCAGCTGACTGTAACAGCCAACCATGCACGCAAGTCATCTAACATGAAATCAAATTACATCGAACTAAAACTGCCCCAGCATGGCAACTTTGCAGCCGAGTTAGCCCGCTGTGGCCAAACACCACGATGCATGACACTGTGGCTCTTGTTCAGCTCGTCTACCAGAAGACAAGGGAGAGCTCCACTCTGTCTCAACCCTCCTAATGAAGAGATGCATTATGATGTGATTTCATTTGGGTCCTGCAGAAAAGCTGCTGTGGATAACAGAGCCGTCTGAGTAGCATGGGTCATTTGTGTAGTGACATGTGACTTGTGTTTTCGTGAGTCATAAGGATCTCCTGCCTAATGGAAGGCAGTGTGTGCTCATGTGACGGTGACACAATGCAGGATGAACTGTATAGTATTCTCTAGAGCTCAGCTTGGCTACTGTTTGGCACTGCTAATATGGACCCATGAGCGTCTTTTTATCTTGTTATTTTTTGTCATTGTGAAACTAAACAAGCTACAATTTCTGTCCATGTCACTGAAGGGCCATAGTCGTCATTGAATAACCTCTGAAAAACCAGGCTATATTAATCTGAAAAGCTGTAAGTTGTGCATATGTGCATTTCTAGATATGAATGTATGACTGCATGTGTGTGTGTATGCGCGTGCGCGCGCCCAAGGTCTTTGAGTACTGCATCATGATCTTTCCTATGGTCACGGCGGTGTTTTTGCTGGCTCATCCCTGCCTCTCCACATGCCTGTTTAACAACACAGAGCTCCTCCTTACTGGCTTCCTGTCCAAACCAGTTTATCTGTAAACAAGTGTGTTTTTTTCCTCTCCGCCCCATTGTCCACACTACACCAGAATGCATACACAATGGGCGCTCTCTCTCTCTCCCAGTCTGCTTTGTACTCCAAGGTAAAAAACGTTATGTTTTTACTATTTAACACACAGCAATGCAAAAAGAAGTTACATGCCTCCCATGTGGACTAAAATTAATAACATTTAATAGTGAAAATATTTTTATAAAGACAAACAGAAATTTGAACTCAGTAAGTTGTGTCAAAAGATACACTTAAGCACACCCTAAAACTTATAGCAGGTTTTAGCTAATGCTTTTTCCAGTGCACCCTAGTGGAGCCAACTACTGACATAGCAGGTGAATGTTATTTATTGTTATTATGTGTGCATTGGGATGAAATGGCTGTCTCTGTTTATCTTGCCTGAGGTACACTATGCTACAGTAGATGTGATAACAGCAGGGTTATTGTGGCAGAGCCCAACCCGTCCCTGCTTTGGCCGTTGCATGTTCACTACAGTGTGTGTGTGTGTTTGTGTGTGTGTTTGTACGTGTGTGAGTGTGTGTGAGTTTGTGAGTGTGCGTGTGTGCGTGTGTACTTGTGTGGTGTTGCCAGGCTAATCTTAAATTCATATTCAAATCTCTTTGAAAGGTGTGGAAAACAAATCAGTTAAATGTTCAAAAATGGGGAGATTGAAGAGGAAACTTCATGAAAATTAGAGAGGGCAAGTGATGTCACGGCAATTTCAGATTAAGAAGCCTAAGAATGTCCTCTTTCAAAATGCAGAAAAAACTCCATGGCATGATTAAGAAGAGCATGGAAGAAGAGCATAACTGCTGACTGGGCTTCTATACCTCACAGCCCCTTTACCTCGCTGACTCAAAGTTAAGGCTTTTATTGCTTTTTGTTCCCTGACATTCTTCATTATTTGTTTTGCATCTCCTTGGTTTTAGGAGTAATCTCATCTATTCCTGTACTTCTTGACCTAATAATGCACATACAGATGTTTTATTCCAGCCATCTATGGTGACCATGATGTGTTTTATTAAGCTAACACTCAAGATAAGTTACTATTCTATAAACAAGGATCACATTTTGAATAGACATTTATGTTGCTTGTTTGAAACAAGGTAATTAAAATAGTGTAATAGATTCAGCATTCTTATATGCTGTAAGAAAATGCCTGTGCAAGTTATATAAAAAAAAACCACTTCCTCTTTTGTATATGAAATGCTGTAAATAATGTTACAAATGTCCGTAGGACATATGTTAACTGGAAATAGTGTGTTTGAATGCCCACGGTTCAAAATGTGTTTTTACGCCCTCTGACAAAAAGCATCTCAAATAAGTCGTCAGTCACTTTTTTACAAGTGCAAGCCCTGCATCTAAAATCCAACATAAGTAAAATATAATGTTATAGCAGATTGTGCCTACAGCATCAAAAGAAAAAATGCTGATTCTGCAGAAAACTGACACTTGCTATATGATCTTACCGTTTTAGATGTTTAATACTGATGCATCAGTGTAGAAGTAGCATTTTACAGTTGTGGCTGTTCAAGGTGGAGCATTATTGAACTGTTGTGTAGTTTCTTCCAGTGGTTCTATACCCTGGGGGTCAGACATCTCCAAACTGTCTCATGATAAGTTTGAGTGGCCATGATATGATTAATGGGAAGAGGGAAGAGAAAGAAAGTAGGCATCAAACAGTTTTCAAATAACACTATCTGAGATGTTTTAAAGGAAAAGTCTCCATAGTGGAACTGATAGTGAATCTGAAACATGACGAGAGGCTCCAAACAGATACTGCCTTTCATGAGAGGTCACAAGAGGTCATAAGCCAAAAGGGTTTGGAATGACTGGTTTAATCTTTAAAAATGTAAAAATTTACTTAATAAGGTCATGATGTAGCACTTATGTTGAGTCTTATTCTGAAAAGTTACTTGATATGATTAAACTGTAGTAATCATAAAATACAAATTTTACCTCTGAAATTTTACAGGAAATGGAAATACACTAGTACAAGTACTTCAACATGATATGTTGGAACAGAACTGATTTGGGTAAATGTTTGGTAGTTACTTTCCACCGCTGATTTAATTTCTCTGTTTGGAAATAACCAGTGGGTTAAAATACAGTGGTGGACAGGTATTACATTTTAATCTGGGTCATTTGAGTAAGGACCAGCAAATTTAAGTCACAAGGCCCATTGCAGTTTTGTGTGTATCACATAAAGCAAGTTTTTAAAGTTTACTCAGCTCACTTGGTACCATGGAAATTTATCATGTTTACAGATACAAGCTATGTAGCTTTTCAATAATGTTTTTGTCATTCATATTCACAAGTGGTAGGAACCTTGACAAATAATGATATTAAGTATGCTATAACATTACATCAAGCTATCTCAACTGTGTTACTTCTGTGTGTATGCATTATTTGTTTTAATCTGTAACAATGATACTTTTAGTAGGCCTATTCATTAATATCATTTCTTTGGCCTTCTTTGCACTTTTGATTTCTCTCAGTCCCAAGGTGTATCATCATCACAGGGTTTTTGTGGAACCCTTTGGTACTCTTAAAATCTGCTTGTTGTATTTAATGATACATAACCGTTACTGGGATTCTTGGTATTTATTCCATAAAAATGATCCCGGTTTTAATAAGTTTGAACGTAAAGGTCTGGGCTTCGGTTAATACTGTAAAATACGCTGGGGTACCTAAAGAGTTAACTTTGTCCGTCTCTGTTGAACGCTGCGTGGGCTGATCATTCGAGAGTGCATTTTCAACGTCCAATCAGCTGCGCGGACTCCACTCCGCATTCAACCAATAGGGAGAATGGGAGGCTCTATCGAATTTGAATGAGGAGTGTATCTTTCGGCGCCATTTTCGAGTGAGCAGCGATTGCCTCAGCAGCTGCGGAGAGAGGATGCTTCAAATATAGAGAGCTGTCGGTGAAACTGGGGAGAAACCAAGCGCTCAAAATGAAACTGCGCTTTTAGAGAGAGGCATCGCGTACTTTCAATGGAAACACAGGTAACTTAAGCCACGATGTATTTAAATTGATTTTAATTGGACAATATAAACGGACTTAAGGAGAGAAATACGTGGAAAAGAGGAGAGACCGACCGTGGCGGGGAGACGTTAGCCATTTGGCCAGCTTTGCCAGCTTCTACTTCTCCTAGCAGCTAGCATGCTAGCTTAGCGTACTAGCACATACAGAGGGATTTCTGACTTTGCTGCGCTGTAACGGTAAAAAAAAAGGCTCCATCAGCGGTCCGTTTTATCCAGGAGGTGAGAGAGATATATTTGGAAAAAAAGCAAAAACGTTAGACAGATAATTATTTTATATGAAGGAGACACTGAACTTAGCGGTTATAAATCAAAGTTCAACTATAATGGACTATTTTTTGGCATTGGAGCCCAGTTTTGAGCGGGATGTGCAAAAGCAGCCAGGCTCGAGCAGAGGAGAAGCACAGTCGGCAGTGTCAACAAATGCACACGGCACCTACACAGGCTTCGGAGGGAAAAATCAATTCGAGAGACTGGGACAGACACAGTGCCTTTTGTGTTAAGTTAATTTTATCAAGCTTGTTAACTGAGGCTGACTTTTTGTCCGAGCTGGTAAATAGCGTATGTGTTATTTGCATGCGGTTTCTGGATTGTAAGACAGAAATCACCTGGTAAGTTTGTAATTATCGCTGTTTGACTTAGGGATGCCCTTAATAATAAGGACGGATTTTTTTTCTGTGTCGTGAAGTGGTTGTTAACGAGATTTGCAGTTTTAACGTTAACGTTTCATGTGCAGCACTTTTATTAATGTAACTCCGATGACCAGTACTAAATGATTATCCCAGCTTCATCCAACGTTCAGTACTCGTTTAATATTTTAACCTGTTAATTGATTTGAACATCGTACATTAACGTTACGTGACCTGTCTCGCAGCCAAGTGACGGCAATCATAGGTCGCAACTTCTGATGGTTCAAATTTAATAGCTCTGTTAAACGTTGGACGGAGGGCTGTCATAACCACTAACGATGCAATAAAGTTATGATAACACTAGTTATTAAAAATAGGAACTGTGTTGTTAGTTGGGGTGCTGCTCGTTGTAATGTTGAGATTTGGGTTCATTGTGGTTTGTAGGGTTTTCAGTCATCGCTTTCAGTCTCCTTTTTGCCTTTTTTGCCCTGACTAGCCTCGCTCCACTTTCTGTGTTCCCTGGACTCTGATTAAATTCAAGTACATTGAAGGGGGGAAAGCCTCTGCGTGGTCCAATCGGTTTGGTAAAGAGTGACAAAACGGAGCTAGTTATTAATTACCGGAGAGGTTGTATGTTTGATATTTTATGCCGCCTTATGCTACTCATAATGAATATTACTGCTTGACTAATAAAGCATAAGAGAGGAAAAGAGAGGCTCCAAATAATTGTGCGTGTAAACCCGCCCCTTCTGCTTCCTTCTAAGTAGAGATCGGTTTAATGTGTTACATAATGTGAGGCCTTCCTATCTTTTACAGTGCTGCATTTATTAAACAAAAAGGCGTCCACATTGTCAAGTATCTTGTTTAAATTAAAAAAAAAAAATCGTATTCAAATTAACAGCGTTGACAAAGTGAACCAAATCTCTGTCCATTTTCCCTGCAGTACCTTTTTCCCCTTTGGACCGTCACAAATGACAGTGTGCTTACTAATAGCATTTTTCCAGGATTATTATTTTTTCTTACATTTTTTGCAGCTGTAATAAGAGTTGTGCTTTCACTTCAATCAGATATGCATGACTCAAGTTTAATTGCAACTAAATACCTCAGTCTTAGGCATAGTTTCTCTACTAAAATTGCAGTTTTTATACCTAGTATAATATTTGTGACAGACTTGGGACAGTATTATCATGATGACACCGCCCACCTCATAGTAAGTTTTTGTTTATTTATTTTTGAGGGCATTCAGTTTGTGGGAAATTAGTTAACATGATATGCGAGGAAGACCTTTCACAGCCACATAGCAGAGCAAAGAGGAGGAGGAAATTACTGTAGTATAAGATATGATGTGTCTGACTAACGAGAAAACTTAAACTTGTGGGTGTATGAAACAAAACGAATAGTATGAGTAATAATAAAAGTAAAAAATGTGACAGGCATATGATTAACTGGTTTAGGAATATATAAATTTGTTGATATTTACTGTTCAACACAAGGTGTATTTAAGATGGATGGGCAATTTATATATATAACTCAAGCCTCAGTGTTACTCAATGTGTGTAGCTGTTTTAATAATCATGCTTCACTATGACATGCTAAAAAACCCCCAACTGTTTATTGATAATTTAAGTTAAAAAAAAAATACCACCTCTTGATAAATTGATCTACAGTGTTTAAAAAAATAGGTCACTACACTAAGTAGAAATTTGTTTTGAAATATTTTTATCACCAAATAGAAATAGGTAGTGCATGGAAAATGTAATTATTCAAAATTTAATATCCAATTGTTTTAATAGAATGTATTGACAACACCATGGGCATTTTTACTCCAGTGCATTTGTGTATGTACTCAGAACTTCTTACAAACTAAGTACATCTGCCTGCCTATTTTGTGCTCATAGCTGTAATTGTCTGTCTACTGGTCGTGTGATAAAAAATAGGAAATCATATTGCTTTAATAATGAAAAAAAATATTTTAGTCAATGCTTGGATGTTGTGAAAGACTCTACTTAATATTTTATTTGAGGTGGAATTTGTGATGATTAAAATCCAATTTCATCCAGTAAATTCAATGAGTAGGCAGGACTTAGTCAAAGATTTCTACAAAAATTTTAGTCATTTAAAGTTTTTTACAGCATTACTTAGTTTAGAATGTGTATCTAATGTGCTAACACACCAAATAAGTGTAATTATATATTACCTATAATCATCTGGTTAGGGATTCCTGTATTGTTGACACTATCCACATATGCTGTTGTTAAATTAGTACTGGTGTATTTCAGCAGTTTTTATTCCTGTTCTGCTTGTAGTTAATCTCCTTAAAATGCTACAGGTCCATGTCCTCCCTCCGTTCTTTGGTATTTGCCTTTTCACTCTCATTATGGAGCACCGATGTGCTGTTTCAGACTGTTAGCATGACATTCTGTGACTCATCATTCTGTCTTCTCAGACCCCTCTGGCAAAATGGGCTCCCACCCCCATTTCCTGGTTAAACTGTGCCTCTCTTCTTGTACTTGCTCACATGTGTTGTAGCCAGGCTGCAGAGAACCCCCACCCTTCTCTTTTTTCTTTCTGCACCACTCAGCACAAATTTTATAGTATTCAAATTTGCAGTGATGGGAACAGGTTTTCATGGGTCTTGTTGATTATTTTTTCAGAAGATGGCCTTGGTTTAAGTTCTGTGGCTCAGCAGGATTAGATAGAAGCTGTCAGATTATTTTATGTGCATCAGTCATTTCTCTTTCAAATATAATTTGAGTTCTTGGATAATTTTAATAGTGGTCCATTTATGTAAACCTTAACTTTGGATGTGATATTTGTGGGGTGGGGGCTAACATTAATGTCTGTGTATTTTTTTGGATAATGTATTTACCCATAAAGTAAAGACTGATACTGGCAGCATATGAGTGTGTCAGGTCCTCGCATGCTTCTTTCAAGCATATGTTTTGCATTGGCTTTGGTTTTTCTATACAGTAGTTGCTACATCACTGTAGTGCATAGGACTTTGCACCTGTTTCATTTAAATAGCAAAAAATGTGACATCAACATTTTTGAATAATTGTCACATATGTGCTTAAATGCTGTTGTGGTTTGTGTATACTTCACCCTCGGTAAGTTGAAGAAGTTGGTGGATTTTTGTAGTCTGTCAAATTAATATCTGGTCTTTACAGTGATGAATGTAGGAGGATATATAACTGATTTAAAAAGTTTTGAAATTTTACAAAATTAATTCTTCCCCCAAAACAGATCATTTGTGCTGTGACTCAAACAGTAACAGACTCCTTTTTAATGTGGCTTTTGTGTAGTGACAGAAGTACTTTGGAAGTGGATAACATGTTTAGAAAGAATACATCAGCTGTTATAATGCTGGTGAGTTCTCTGCTTGATAATTAAATTGTAGGTAGTAATAAGATAACCTGCAACAGCTCTGGCAGTAAGATCTCACATAGCAAAAGTATGCCTGCTCTGACTAAACACACATGGTGTTTTCACTTTTATTGCTCTTGCCTTTTATTTTGCCTGAGGGTACTAAGTAAGCCTACAGTATTAACCTGTAAGCAGTTTGATTAATAAGATTTATATGAACCTAAAATACTGGTTGCTGATTTGTGTATTTCTCTATTATTGCTCTAACTTGGCCAGCTGGCTACACCTCACCCTTGTCTACTTGGTAACAGAGAGACATTTTCACACATGTTGTGACAAAATATCTTGTTCGGTGAATTTGAAAAGTTTTCTTTAAATAAGTGTATTTTCAACACCTATATCAGCATGTAAAATTTTGTATTTACTAAAATAACTAATGTTGACCTGCTGGTGTGCAACTAACAGCTTAAACAGTTGTACTAGGTAGGTCACAACAAGCAAGAAAAGTGGTGAAATCATCAGAGATTATTTTTGCCTTTAGGTTTATGTATTAATTTAGGTGTGAGCCCTCACAAGAGGCATTATAAAGTTTTGATTTATTCATTTATTTATTTATTTATTTTTTGCTGCAATGCATAAACTCAGTCAAAAGTGTAACAAAAGTATCATTATTTTTAGTTTAAAAAAATTTTGTTTGTAAAAAAATGTGTTAAACATACATTTTTACACTGTAAACGAGTGTAATATTCAGATCTGAAATCAACTTAGGCATTTGAGTTGGAATATGTACAAAAAATACCAAAAATAGTCTGTGTTTGTGTAATTGGTGCATGAGTGTATGGGTGTGCCATTTAACTCACACTTTGCTTCCTCTTTTGCCCCTCTTGCTTAAGTGTGCTTGTACATACAGCATACACACTTGCTAGGATACTAAATTCAGTCTTACTGGTGGATCTGAAAGTAGTGATCCACAGTTTTTTTTTTTTTAAAAGTATGGTTATCATGTTAAAGGTTTTAGTAGTTGTGAAAAACCTAATTTGTTATGGTGGTTGCTGCCAAATTTTTTTATCATTACCATTGTTAATATTATTATAAATAGTGCCGGCGTTATTGGTCAAGTGTAAATCAAGTCCACAGGTCGTACATTTGAAGTTGCATCACAGTGTACTGCTTTGTCTGCATCCTGTTTATTGCTGCTCAGGCTTTCGTGGCAGTAGGAGGAAGCTTGAGATAGTTCAAATGAAGTAGCAAATAGCTAAAGAGATTAGAATTGAATTTATTGAGGAATGGATGGATCAGGAATGTAACACTGAGACAAAGTTGAAATACACTGGTCTACAGTAGTGGCAGAGGGTGGGATGAGATTGAGGAGAATATGATGTGACCCATCCCCTCACTGGACGTGGTTAAAATGTCTTTTGAAAATTATTAAACCTTTAAAGAATTGCACTGTCATGTTGTGAGACCTGATCCCACAAACTATTTCAGTACAGTGCAATAAATCCTTCTTTACATGTTAAATGATTGTTGTGCTTTCAATAAAACAGTTTAAGACATAGGTTACATCATATTTTTTTATTGTTCAAATCAAGACTTGATTTCTAATTTTTCTAATTAATCTACATTTTTTTTTCAGTTGTATAGATTGTGTACCTTAGGTGTGAAGAGTTTGTCTCACACACACACACACCTGACAGTAAATGGAGGGGGTGGTGTATATCTGTGGAGTGCAAGAATGACTCAGAGGTCACTGTAGTGTATCTGCTTGTGTTGTCCTTTAAAATAAGTTAATTCACTTATTGAGCCCAGGTACGTGTTTCCACATGGCTTGGTGTCTTTTGTAATTCATTTGATGAGACACTGCTGTAGCTTCCAGGGAATCCCAGTTACTCTGCTCGTGCTCTGCTTTTCCTGTGTAAGCAAATGTTAAGGGTAGGATGTGTAGGATTAACACATACCATTACAGTACTGGTGTTAATATGGGATGGACTAGGTCTTAATAGGTAGCATCCCTGATCTGCAATGAACTGTAGAACAATATAACACCTCCTTAGTTGCTATTAGACTTGCATAACCCTTTGAAGTATTTTTGGTAAGGCGAGTATTTTTAATTTAAAAAATAATAATAATTTTTGGGGGGGGGGGTGTTCACTATGCATTCACAAATGGTTGTGCTGTTATTGTGGAGAATTTGGTTTTATGTATCCATTTAGTACTGTGTAGATCTCATACCATATATATTCTGCCCCAGTAGCTGATAAAACATTTTATTTACTCCGTGCAAAGTTGTGACACAGGGAGCATATTTGCACAGTCTACCTGTCTTGCAAAAGACATAACAATATTGGTTTGGCTTGCGTATCAATTGATGTTTGTCTGTTTGTCTGGCTTTAATATTTCAAGTGACTGGTTTGTCATTGTATGTGGATATATGTTGCTTTCGTGGCACAGTGAAAAAAAAAACACAACTTACTAGAACATTTGTTTGCTGGCTTGATAATTTCTAAAATAGTATATGGACTGTGATTCTTAGATTAAATCAGATATGGTTTTTAATTGTTGCCATTTTCTAAGAGGTATTTGTCTACAGTTAATTCATTGAGTTTCCCTCAGTGTTTCAATAACTTAAGATAAAATGCCTCAGGAACAGATACAGTGAGAAACTCAAATTTTGTAAAGATCTGTCTTGTGGCTAAATGTGATTGGCATTCAGTTTTTTTCCCACAGCTTACGATGTCATTGTAGATCCCCCTTTAGTTTGTGCTTATACAGGCAGAAGACGATGTAACACAGACGAGAAGAGGCCGGCCCAGACCACTTCTAGGGAGGTGATGAGTTGTCATGTCCATGGCCCAGTACCGATGGGGGTGTAGGAGGTTACTTGACCTTCAACCTCAGGGTCAGGTAACTCTTTGAGGCCATCGTATAAGGAGCAAATGTCATAGGAATGGGTTAAAAAGGCTTAGCAGTGAAGGTGACATGTCTGGGCATGCGTCCTTAAAGGAGAGTGAGAAAAATGGGGAGAGGTTAGTGTCATTGATGTGAACAATTCCACCTGGTGTTGTAAAGAAATGATAAGCTTAAAAGAAAAAATACACAACTTACCTGATTAGTTCCTTTGTGCATTTTTAAGTAATTTATAAGAATGTATAGGGTTTAGTAGTGGTTTCATGACTTCTAATTCCATATAATTCATGCAGTACTGTTTGCTTCTGCCTAAAAGGCATTTGTGCATAATGGCACTAAAGATAGGGAAATGATTTGGCAAATTTTCCGTCTGCGAATCCAAGTCAGTGTAAATTGTGTTTCCTGTGTTTTCCTATGTTGCATCATGTAGATACATAGTATGCTGCATTTAAAAAATGTTGGAAGGAGGGGGTAGCTGTTTCAAAAAAAAAAAGTTTATCAGCTATTTAACCAATGTCCTGTTATTGTAGCTTACAGTAAGGGTTGCTACAAACAATTATTTTTATTTTTGATAAATCAATTGATCCTTCTTTATTTTTGTTTTATTAATTAATTAATTAATTCTCTAAATATGAATAGATAACAAACACTCCTTTCCACCCGAACTTTCCAGAGACAATCCATGTACTTAAGTTTCTTATTTTGTCTGAACAACTAAAAACAGGTAATTCAACTCACAGAGATATCAAAAGCTGCAAACTCTGGAGGAGCTAAACCAGGAAATGTGGCATTTTTATAATACAAACTATGAATCATTATTAATAACTTTTTTGTTGTTGTGGTTTCCTACATAATTTTATTAGGCACTGCTTCAAGTTGTTGATATCACACCCTCTCGTTTTTTTGGCAAGGGATTTGGACCTTATTAACTAAGGGTTAATACAAGGAGATTTTTTCATGTGCCACTGATATGACAATTATGCACCCTTAATGTGAAGGTGTAAATCAACCACGATATGACTTGTGTTATATGATATATCAAATGTCTTGAGTATAATTAGTTGACTTTTTGTTACCTTGTGCAATGTTTTAAACTTTTATTCCACCCATAAAGTGTCTTTCACTGCCATCAGCCATTGCCATCCTGAAGGTGCAATCAACTTGGCTAGGACTGTGCAAATTACATGCTAAAAAATGATTTTTTTAGATACCAGACAAAATATTAAAACTTGAACTAAACTTAAACATTATTTTCCTTACTCAGTGCTTCATTTTCAAACGAGATTAACTTGTAAGATTTCTCCATGCTATGTATGGTAAGACACATATGTTGAGGCATGAATATACATGCCTAGGAAGGCTCCTACATGCCAATTTGGGGTAAAAACAAAATTAGAGCACAACATTTACTTGTCCTCACAGTCTTCACCTTCTTTCAACAGTCTGGTATGTCTCACAGTGGACCACTTTGTTGCACCTGTGTTTTCTATCTTTGCACACAGGAAACAAATTTCACCTATACTCATTTATATATATATATCACTGAGAATTGTGTGTACTTTGCCTTACAATTGAAAGATTAATTAAGGCCTATATTTTATCATTAAATAAATTTGCAGTGTGTACCTTAAAATAATTTGAGAGGAAAAAAACATATGTATTTTATTATAATTGCTTGCACATAGAATCCTTTATCATGAGAAAGCAAAATCTTATCAGTGATGAAGGATTTTCCTGACTGGAAAATTGGTATACCAGACTTTTTGAAGACTTGTGCAATGAAGGTAATGATGGCACTGAAAGTGGAGTTACTAAAAAATTTATTTTAGCAGTTGCACAGTTTATTTAACTGTCCTCCATTTTTGTAAAGCATACTACAGGGTTTCAGATTGGTCTCTGACCTTTCAGTCTGCTGAGTTGCTTTAAGTTGTTTAATGCTAAAGTGTGTGTGTGTGTATTTGTCAGCCATTGTTGTTTGTTATTGCTGGTTGCTGCTTTGCTCCACTAATACCAGTCTCTGAGTGATAACAAAGAAGGTTCACAATACACTTAACTTTAAGGTATACATATGTGTGTATATATATGGCCAGAAATTACTCTCTGGCCACCAGATACCCCATTTGGGTGGAATCCTGTTGCCGCTGAATATTTTTTCTTGAGGTGTCTCTTTAAAATAAGACTATTTTAATAAAATATCTATCCAAATGAATGAAAAGTCTCCATACTTCCCAAATGCAAGGTTACATTTCACAAATTTCCTAATTCATGTATGCATCTGTAAAGGTGTAAAATACTCTTCGCCAGTAAGCCTCTGATTGGTCGAGTCTGCATAAATATAGCCCCAGACACACCAAACCAGCATAAAAGAACTAACACCAACAAAAGCCAGCTGTTGCATCGTCTAACATGCCTGTGTCCTGGCCAAAAAGTTGCACTTGAACACACCCCACAGTGTACACCCAACAGCCAACTAGCAAGTGGGTCCTGTGCTTGCATAAGAGGAAATAACTCTCCATACAAGCAGGTGACAGTTATCTGTATGTGTCAGTTAAAAAGAAAAAGCAGAAAACCTAGGACTGCAGATATACTAACTGTTTTGATGATGCATTTTGCTAAACATTTTACCAAACTGGCCTCTCCTGATTGCTGATTAGTTGGTCTTTAGTGTCTTTATTAAGCCACAATTTCTGAAAAACAAAAGTTTGCATGTAGAATGAAAAATGAGAAAACCCCTTTGTCTCTGTCCTTATATTTACTCTTTTGCTTTCTTTTCTGACTTTGTTTTTCTATCGGTGCACTAATTCGCTTTGGCCTCCCAGCCTATGAGACTTTTGTCACTGATAGTCTCTGTAGTTGATTCTCAATCAGCTGAACAGACCATCGACAAGGGTGAACCACCACCAGTGATACAGGACGTACTACTTAAACCAGGGCCACAGATGCTTTCTGATGGCTTAACACTGGTCGAGGGCCTGTGGGCTTACTTAACTTTTCTAAGTCCAGTGCTAGCTGGGCTGATAGTAAATTGTTACGAACAACATGAGAAAAGAGCTGTCTGTATGTAGTCTAATTGTTAACCTTAGTTTGCTACGTATCCTAATTTTTAGCAAATCTTGTAAACGTAGCTGCAGGCTGAGACAAACAAATCCCTTATTCCTCTACCAATTGTACCTGTAGGCAGGCACCGCCACATCAGCAGCATAAGGAGGACAGGAAGGACTATCACTGACACCGATGTCTGTGATCTGTATTCGGTCTGAACTTCACTCAGTTTAATGATGTCAGTAACTGTTGATGATTGATGCTCTGAGTTTATTTAAAGTGAGACCTCAGTGAGTCTTTTTGGTGACTTTGTAGTTTTAAACATTACTGTTACAAATCTAAAAATATGAATATAATATATATTTACAGTATCAATAAATTCTAAATCGTTTCTCAATGCATTCCTTTTAATGTCAGTCATTTTTATTAAAGTGTCAGTTTAGAAACATTTGATTAAGTTAAATTTATTGTCACTTCTATAATGTTTTTACATCAGGTTAAATTTGGCTACCAAAAAGGTACTTTGGCCACCAAATTTAGGATCTGAGGGACCTGAGCTTTAAAACATAGCATCTCTCCCTGATATACAACTCGGTGAGAAAAAAAATAAAACCACAAATTGATAAGTGTTACTTTTTTTAAGCTAATGAATGGAATAGCTTTATTTTTATCATTCTTTTTTATTATTTTATTTTATTTTTTAATTGAGGTATCTTCTCAAGAGTTGCCCTGGATTGTGTATGTGAGTGTCTATATACCTATGTGTGTGGATGTGTTTGTGTATTTAGAGGAAAGAAAAGGATTGCACATCATGTTAGTGTCTGTTTGAAGAAATGGTAGAGATATATTAGGTCCACACTATCAGGTCCATTTCAGACCAAGGTCATTATTACAGGTCCATTGAGACCTCTAGTGGCAGCATATCCATTGGATTCAATCTCTCGCAGGATTATTATCAGGATAAAGTTTGTTGTAACTCCTTTGCCTTTAAAACTGGATTTTTTTTTTTTTTTTTTTTTTGAGATTTTGTTTTGAGATGTTGATGTTGACCAGAACAGTTTATTTTTTATAGAAAAGTTGTGACTGCTATAACTGAGAGAGCTACATTTTATTATAGCTTACTTATTGATTCCTCCAGTGGGCTAATTCTGTCTCTGAATAGCTTTTCTCCTCTTGAGGTCAGCTACTGACCAAAATCTATGATACTGGTAGGTTCCAGCAATTTGCTAAATGACACTTAACATGTAAAATTGTTTTGTTTTGTTTTTTACTTGTGCCACATTGGATTTGTAGTGTCTTCAATATCTTGACCTACTTGCTTCATCCGAAGGGTCAAAGTGCATGTTTAAAAACCAGATGCCCATTTCATCACGATTGAACTCATCTAGGAAGTTAACCTTTTTCAAAAGATTTTTCCTCTAACATTAAAGCAGTTTCTGCTGGGTGCACACTTAGATGAGTACAATGGAACAGTAATTATCTTTGAAACCTAAGAGTGTTCAACTACTGAATGAAATACTACACTCTGTCTTTGACAAGCAACCATCTTTGTAGCTCAAACAAAAATGCTTCTTTTGCCTACAGTATTTCAGGTGCTATGGTGACTCTTCAGAAAAGTTGATATTTATAATAGTCCCTGTCAACACTGCCCCCTGTTCTCACAGCACTATGTGACTATTTAATTATTAATTACCATATTAGTGTTAAAAATTGTTTGGAACATTAGCTATGCCACCACGTTATTTGAGTCAACAATGTCAAACTGGCAAATGCAATTCTTCCTCTTATTATCTTTCAAGTAATACAGCTGTCATTACTGATAAAAACATATTTAAATCATGAAGCACGTTATTTCTGCTGAAATGCATTGTTAGGTCGAACTCAATCAGAAAAGTAGTTTTCACAAACTCTCGGACACAAGAAATAAAACTGAGTACGCAATATGGCCAGTATGTGGACAAACCCTGTCCATATTCTTCTTGTTTCCAATTAAGGGGAATACAGCTGGTACACCATACAATGATATTTTTGACAACAGTGTGCTCCCAGTGTTGTGACAACAGTTTGGGGTAGGGCCCTTTTGTGTTTCAAAATGACAGTACCCCTGAGCATTAAGCAAGATCCATAAAGTTTTTATTTTTCCCTAAGTTTGGTGTGGAATAACTTTACTGGCCTGACCTAAACCCATTCCAACAACTTTGAGATGAAGTGGTAGCTGACATTGATCCAGACAATGCTGGGTGATAACATCAATGCCCAACCTCACATAGTGGCTAATGTGGTGCAAATCCCTGCAGCCAAGTTTCAAAATTTTGTGGAAAGCTTCCCAGAAGAGTGGAGGCTGTTTCAGCAATATAGTTATTCCCATGGTTTTAAAAAGCCCTACAGTATCTACGTTTTAACATTTGGCTGTTCACATATGTTCAGTAATATATTGCTCATATATTACATATTGTTGCTTATCTGCAATTTGACCTCAGGATATCATTAAACAGCGCTGTCTTTTTGTGTGCATGTGTGTTTCAGGTGGTGACCCTCCTTGCCTGCTTTAGGATCGGACAGAAGACTTTTAAATGCAAAAGATGCTGCTGATCAACTGAACATCTTTAGGTAGTTAAATGATGGGTGATAACTCACCCATTGGTAAACTTGTGGTTGGGACAAGAGGCCTGAAGGATGAGGAGTGTGCACATATTACAGAAGATGACTAGTCTGCTGTGGCGGGACCATGACTGCATTTCTGGCAGTGCTGTAGCAGCACGGAATGGTTTGTGGGTTACACTGAGATGCAGGCCATACTGTGCTGCCGCAGTAAAGCCTGATTATACAAACTGGCTGTCACCTTGCAGATCTTCAACCTGTTGCCCTTATTTAATGATGATTGAAGTTGACTTGTGTTTTATCACTCCTCCATGTTTTATCACCATTTTAAGTAATGCCACGTGGGGAATTGTTTTTCTGAAGATTAAAAAGTTTGTTGGGTTTGCCTTTCTAATTTGCTGGTTGCCTTACTGTAGCAGCACGTAAATATTGGAGTTAAGACTTTAGCTGAAGCCTCCAGTATTGATCGTGCTGCTGAAGTAAAGCTGACCGCTTACAATCGGCGCAGCCAACCACTGAGTGTGCTCAGCGCTCTGCACCCCGGTTGTGCCAAACAGTGGCCGACAGTGAGCGCTTGAGAGATACGCACAGGTGCATTGTTTACACGCAGATTTCGAGTCAACCTTAAATAATTCAATGTGTTTACGCTTTATTTTATATTTCACTATTTTGTCTGCACACTTTAAGAAATAAAATTTTCAAACCGGCCTTTGTCTGTAATCTGTTCAAACATGACGTGTTAACCTGCTCTTGAGCAACTTGCTTTACTTTTAGTGGGCTATATTAGTCTTTTTTGCGGGTTATACTAAAAATGTTGGGTGGACACTTGAAAAGAAATCCTTCACATGGTTTTAATTGTACCGCCTTCCACAGAAAGGACATGATGCACTTGATGGCCCGCATGGCCCAGCTGCGGCGCGCCTCGGATGTCCGGCCTGTTCAGCATGAACCGTAACACAGACGGATTTGCGGTGTACTAAGATTAAAGCAGCCTTTATACTATAAGCTGTATACATCACACTACTTCATGAAATATAAACATTCACACGGTTTATAAAAATTAAATCATTTTTTCCGTCTTTGTAAAATAAATTACATCTCCGTTGGTCTTAAGGCCTGACGGACGTTATTTGACACTGCATTTGTTCACCTCAAACGAGTCAGTCTCTTACAGCTTGTTTCGTAACAGCTTTACGTCCACACACCTATATCTATATTTTTTTCTCCGAAAGTAACACTGTACTGCTATAAAGAACGGTGCGTTGCTCCATGACTTGGCTGAAAACCTCAATTCAACGTGGCGTCGGATGAAAAGTATTGCGGACATGTCTATTGTATCAGAACATCCGATGACGGTAATCCTACAGCAGACTTTACTAAATTCGTGGTGTGTCAAGGGCCATCGAGATAATGTTGCACCAGTTAACAAATCTGGATTTTACAAAATTTTGCCCAACATACGTTATGCGAATTGACTCAATAAAATAAAACAATTCATATTGAGATAACTAAATAGAAGAAAAGGGGTGAGTTGTGGCACTTATTTAAAGCTCCTACGGCTAAGTTCTTGCTTTTAACGAAAACAAAAAATAAATAAAAGTATGACATTAATACGTTATTGATTATATTTTTAATAGCGATTTTGGATCTTTTCTGATAACATGGTTTGAGGCTCTATAGTATGTTGCCGTCCGCTGAACAAACGCATGTCTTCTTACATTTGGCCTTTGTAGGCCTTTTTACTAACGCTTCTAAAAATAAAATTAAAATTGTTTTCGCAACTATAATTACAAATAATCTGGAATTAGGACATTTGACCACGGTGGAAATTATGCATAATAGTTTTTAGGAGAAAATGGTAAGATTGGTGCGCATTTATTTTTTTCAAAACGCCACAGCTGTAGTTTTTAAATTTTATAACATTCAGGCCTTAATAGTTTTATTTTAATTTAAGAAAATACACCAGAATACAATAAGTATTTTTAGATGCCATTACTACACGAGGGACTTAGAAAGTACCTTTTCTCTCTCTCACTGAGTGTGTGTGTGTGTGTGTGTATCTGTGTGTGAGTGTGTGTATAAATAATAATTACAGCGACGTGATTTATTATCATTCAATTTTTTAAACAAAATTCTTGCTCCTTTTGAAAATGCAGTACTTTCACTTGCGATATAATATAGGAGTGTAAGGTCTAAAATTCTACTTTGTCTTTTGTTGTTAAGCTAAATTTAATGGTGTGTAATTGTAGAATAACTCATCCATACGGTTTGCGCGTACCACTTTCCAAAAAATAACGTGAAAATGGACTGTGGTGTAAAATTAATATTATAATAGAATAGAAAATACGATGGCAGAATGTAATTTTAATCACAGGAAAGATAAAACAACTATTTCCTTTAATAACTATCACACACTCTGACCCACGGTGTGAAAGGGTATAAAGGTGCTGAACCTTATCAATTTGTGTATTGGGATACCGGATACAATTAAGGGGTATTTGCTAATGATATCGATGTTTAATCATCTTTAATGAGTGAATAGATGGTGGCTTGAAGTAGGCCTATTTTTAAAACTGATTCTCACCACAGGCCTACATTTAGAATGTGACTGACCGTGCGACCTGAATTAATGGGAAACTTGGTGAAAATCTTAGTTATACACTGCTATTCACAGTAGATTTTTAAAATTTTGGTTAAATCGACTTTTTTCGGTCTTCATTTAAATATGCGTTCCGTGACAATTAAAATATTAATGTGGAGTGATACATTTATTTTCATCCTATATTTGCCTGGCAACAGAGGTCTATATATATGTACATGCGTGCTGTGACGTACCTCCTGAATTATGGTCAGTGCTGACATCACGGATTCACTTTGTGGTCTGATCTTTTTTCCCAAATATATCTCAGGAAACTGATTAATGCACAATTGACGGTTTGTCCTTTTGCTCTGACCTATTTTAATAAAGACGATTGTTGGCGATAGGCCAAAGAGACTTCTGAGCTTCCCCGAGTTAAAAATAAAAGATAAAAACAGTAATGACTCCTTTTTACTCACAAAATTGTATTTTGATTCTGGGTTTACAGGTCAGTTTACTACAAATTCTGATGCATAGCAAAAAAACAAAACAAAAAAAACAGGCCTGCACTGTACTTTTAACCTAACAGCCTGCAGATGTTTGAGTTTATGGACTAGACAAGTCATGCAACGAATGAGTCACATGAGCATCCGCAAATAAATCTTGTGTAGAGATTAAGTGACTACCCACCATGCGTGACAATCATGTGCAATCATGTACCTTGCCCATGCTTTTATCACTTTTAGGGGGAATGCAGTTGTCCGTTTTTTTTAGTTTTAATGAAAACATCACAGTCACGGGAAAGAGTTATTCCCTCTTGCAACGTGTCTGCAGCCTGGTGAATATTTCACATGGGCCTTGTTATGCAACGTTTGTAACCTTGAAGAGGTTGCAGCATCAGTATGGTGCGGACGCGCTCTGTGGGGGAAAAGGCCAGGGATGTACTTTATGTATTACTCACTCATTTAGTTCATGGTAAGCATGTGTCCCTAGTTGTCGGATTTGGCCTGTCACATTGAGTAAGAACAAACATGGTAGTGAATTAAATTTCTCAGGTTTATTTATAAAGATCGGTTTGGACAAGTATAAATTTGTCATGTGGAATTAAAGAAAAAAATTAGCACATTTGTGGATCAAAATGTGGATTGGTATCTACCTTATGTAAACGAATTGATTAAAGTGATTGTGGATCAAGGGTGGATTCAGTTTGATTCTATGGCTTCATTGAGTTTGGAGTTTTGTATAAAAAGGCAAAAAAAAAAAGACATTGTAAAAACTGGATAAACAAGTGTTTCCACATACACGTGTCTGTGATTAGTTCAACGCAACTCACTGGTAACTAGTTAGGGCAGGTGCCACAGACTATTAATTACAATAACTTACAACTGCCAATAAAATTGACAGTAGATGCAATGAAGTTCACGACATAGTCCTGACCTGCACCCATCAAACTTATGCACATGTCAGTCATTTCCCGCAGGTACACACCGGTGTAGGTAAGGTGTGTGGAAACTGCAGTGAGAAATGGTTCAATCTCCGAAGGCACGTAGGCTGCAAGGTTGTGCGGCTGCAGCAGGAGCAGTGTTGGCAGTAACACACTGATAAATAAGGTGATCCATCTAGGCGCTGCCGTCCGGGAGCCCCGCGCTCGGTAGGAGCCACTGTCGTGGGGGACAGAGATCTTATCCACCTCTTTGAGCCTCAGTGAGTCCCACTTTTTAACATCAAAATTGCGCACAAGGGGACCGACATCCATGTCTTTCCGAGAGGGCAGTAGGGTCTCCTTAAGGACCCCTAACTTCTCCCGAAACTCCTGCATCTGCTGCAGAAAGCACAGGGGGTCGGAGACGCTCCTGAACGACTCTGCGATGCTGAGCGCCCGTCTGTGCTCATCCATCGCTGCGCTGAGCTTGGTGATCTCCGGGTCGTACGCTTGCAACACCACGAGCTTCAGTGTTTCGAAATCGGAGAGGATTTCATTCTTTTTGCATTCCAGAGCACTGATGAGTTTGTCGAAATAGTCAGTTACCTTTTCTGCGTCCTTGGTCACCGACTGAAGCGCCTTTTTCTTGCTGGCCTGCAGTGTTTCCAAGCAGGACAGGATGTCTGCACTCTGCCAGCTCTCCACCCCGTGAAGCAGCTCTTCAAACGCCTCCTTCTCTCGTTCATATGCCTCCTCCAAGGAGCAGAATTTATGCCCTTTATGGTCATCTGTTGTTGCGCAAAAACCACATATGAGTTTCAAGTCCGTGGCGCAAAATATGTTTAGAGGCTGGCTGCAGTGTTGTTTACAAACAGACATCTTAGGCATAACCCTTATTTTGCTGAACTTCTCCACAATTCCACGCAGAGAGTAGTTGATCTGCAGGCTGTTTGCGCCGTTGTGAGGTGTCTCTTTGCGGCATGTGGGGCATTTGAAAGGTGTTCTGAAAGTGGGACCTCGGTTTCCCTCCAAGAGTCCCTCCAAGCATTTCTTGCAAAAGCTGTGAGAGCAAAGCAGAACCCGCGGGTCCTCAAAAAGACCGCAGCAGATCGGGCACGTAAGTTCCTCTTCTAGTTGCTCCATGGTTTCCTGTAAACACATTATCCAGGCGTCAAATCGGTGCTTCATTGAAGTAAAGAAAACCCAATTTATAAGCAATTAATGAAATAGGCTACACAAAAACGCACCCACACTAAGAGAGATGATAACCCATGAGGCAGTACAGGCATTAAACAACAAACGAAAATGCTGTAGCATCGCAAAGGATACAGATTTTGCAGTCACGTTCCAGCTGTGTCTGGAGAATTCCCATCTTGAAAGTGAAATTGACTTGCATCACTGTACCCACGTAAAAGGATGGCAACAGCTCTGCCAATGCCTTCGTTTGTAGATGTAACATTAAACAACATCCTGCTTTCTGATGCCATTCTGTACCCTGTTGGCGATTCGGTAACTTAAAACCGCGACTAAAAAAAACTCAAGGTGAATATAAATTAAAATCGTCAATAACTTTATGGACGCAGAATCTAACAGCAAACGATTTTTTCCCCCAGGTTTGAATTACAAAGAGGCAGGGCAGTGGTTAGTTGAGTTAAACCCCAAATTATCGCCGTCGAACCAATCCAATGCGACAAATTATCGACAAACAGGGTTTCCCGATCGCGTTGTTCCTGTTGGCAAGGTACTGAAGTAGGGCTGTGACAGATTTTGCAAGCGCATAGTAACATGCAACTACTGGACCAAAAGAATCACTCACCAGCTGTTGAAACGCACAGTGCAACGCAATCATGGCGCTTGTTGCTGTGCAGACTTCGCCCTTTCCGGGTAAAGAGTTAACCATTTAATCAGCGCACAGAAAATAAAAATACAGTTCTGTTTTAGCATTTTCTCACGGGCACATCGGCTTATGTACTAAAACGATACCAATACAAAAGCTGATGTTGTTTGGATTTTTTCTGTGCGCTTGAAGTTGAGAGTTGTGATGTTTACGTTTTTGTCCTCACGGGGTAAATTGTAGAGGATCCCTACCAGTCGGATGGGGGAGGGGCTGTTGCTATGCAAAACATTACAACGTGAAAAACTGTCAAGCTTAGCATCACGGGGTTTTTATGCTGCTCCACTTCAGTAGCCTGTGTGGGTACTTGTCAATATGTGCATCTGTAAACAGTAAACATGTTAAAAAGTGCAAGTGAAGGCGCCCAGCTGCATCCGCTGATATAATATGTAGACTTAAATGTGATGACGCACTGAAGAGACAGCAAATTATCTCGCCGCCATAAGGGAAAACAAGCTGAGGGAGAATAACATCGTACATCAGCGATATTATATTGGATTAATGTTTCGGCGGTCTGAAGTCAAACAATCCTCATCATTCATAAATGGCTAATCGGGCGTTCGTTCGTCAAACATTCAAAATGTTTTCCAAAATTCACTTTCTTTACACTTGTGGTTATGTAACATCGATATCCAATAGTTACTTAGTCACGTGTAGAAATTTTGACCTTGATTTTCTTCCCTTGTTTCCATGCCATCAGGAGCAACTGCCTATCTTAGACACTGTGATTGGATACAGTTGGGTAGCAAGGCCTCATGTAGTTGCCGACCTCTGCCGCGCTGTGTCGCTGTTGCATTATGGGAGCCAGGGGTTTCTACGTCAGACACTCTTTGGTTTGAAGGTGTAAGTTTGTTTCCGGATGTTTAGTGTCGGAGCAAGAATGGCTGCGCTGTTTACGTGTTGTCTAGGCTGCTGCGGAGATGGCGGATCAGGGCATATTGCCCTTAAAGAAATGCCCACTGTTCAGTTAGATACCCACCACATGGGTAAGTAAGTTTAACATTATTTCTCGCAATAATGGACGGGCAGCTGATGTCTACTAGCTGAAATGATGTCTAATCACGGGATTGCTACCTCCGACGCTACCATTAGCTAACGGTAGCTAACAGATAAGCTGCTATCAGTGTTTTGACTAACGTTGATGTGTTTATCATCGCATAAAGTGGTTAGTGTCGTGTGATGTAGCACTTACATTTATTATGTGTCTCACAAAGTAATCGTTTTTTGAAATATAGAGCGACTTAACCTTAACACCTAAAGGCAACTCGATACACTTGAGTGCTGTGCGCTTGTAACTAAACTCAAGAAATGAGTCGCATTCCCTGAATTTTAAAAGATCACCTTCACAAGTGTTTTGTGACATGAAAAATTCCTCTGCTATGAGTAGAGGTGGGCATCTCAGAATTCAGAAAATAGTTTTTTGTGTAAGTTGTAACCACTGGACTCAAGATATCCCCTAATTCACTGAAAAGCCTTTTCCTCCCAAGTTTGAACTGCACGTTTGCGCAGTGGACCATAATTGGCTTGCAGAGGACCTGTGGTGTGGCAAAGTCCTGCCCAAGGGTACACATTTGAGATTAAAGTTGAACATGGAGAAACCTAATCACTACAGCAGATGAGTTTGAAAACTTGTCTAGTGTCAAAGTCTGCACACGCACTGTTCTCCAGTGAAGGTTTAATAACTCAGAGGAGCAACAAAAGACAACATGTATTTCTGAGTAGAGGAGGACTTTGAAAAATTTATTAAAGTAAGTTTATAGGGAAGTGCATACAAAGGCTTAACTTAATATAATAAAGTGTTCTTTTATTTAAATATAGCAACTAGTTTACAAGCTTTTATACGTAATATACCTGTACTTCACCTATAAGACTGACTTAACAGCAGTTGGCTCAGTGCTAAAATTAAACCACAAAAGAAGAATCAGCAACAGTTTTGGTAGTCTGTTAAGTGTTTTTCATTTTTAGAGTAGAAATATTAAACCTGTTTCCAGCTTCTCAGATGTCAGGATTTTCTGCTTGTATCTGACCTGTGTGATTGCAGATAAAAATTTATTTGGATTATTCGTTAGACAAAACAAGCTGCTGTTATCTTAAGCCCTGGGAAATAGTTTTTTCCTTTTTACTTTATACTGATATTTAGCATACTAAATAATTGAATTATCAGCAAAAATAATCAGCAGATCAATTGACAATGAAAAGGTTGTGAATATAGTTTCATGACTTGTGTTTTACTATAAGATGTATTCTTGCCTTTGTTTTGCAGGCACGGACGTTGTTATCGTAAAGAGCGGCAGGAGAATATGTGGCACTGGAGGCTGTCTGGCTAATGCTCCTCTACACCAGAACAAAAGTTATTTTGAGTTTAAGATTCAATCTACAGGTGAGTGCTTTACTTGTAGCTTCTTCCCTCTTTTCTTGCTAGATTGATATTATCTGGTACATTCGCAGAGCAAGTTAGTGCTGCAGACACGGTGCAGTTTTTAGTAACAACACCATCTTGTGACTTCATGCTCACTGATGGAATTCTGTTCACTTACAACAGTGAAAATTGACATTACAAGAACTTTGCTTTCTTTTATATATTATTTTAAGCAAAGCCTCTCTCATGCAGCTCTACTCTAGCAGACTGTTTTCATTAGAAATCATTTGCAAATTGCTATGCATGTTTATATTGAATATATATATTTAATTGAAACTAGTCTTTGATGTAAATATGAATACAATTTGGTCTTTGTGTTAGACGAGTGTTTTCGAATCACAGACACTCAGTGTTGTGCTTTTGTGTTCAGGTGTGTGGGGCATTGGTGTGGCCACGCAGAAAGTGAATCTTAATCAAGTGCCTTTGGGCAGAGACACAAATAGCCTAGTCCTGAGGCATGATGGGTCTGTGTACCACAATAATGAAGAGAAGAATCGCCTACCTGCAAACAGCCTTCCTCAGGAGGGTGATATTGTGGTAAGTGTAAAATTTCATTTTTACTGTATCTTAAAGTCTGGTGACCTGATATCTGAATTATATATATACAAGCCAATCAGTACCTATGGGGCTGAAATGAGCTTCACAAATTTATCACTTTAGTCTGGAAGCATACTAAGCTATCTCATGTGATATTAGATTGTGTGTATTTACGGACCTTTAGTCAACCTCTTCAGAGTCATCTTCTGCCAGAGACCCATTGGTCTCAGTCAGTCCCCAGTATAATTTGGTATAGTGGAGTTTCTCTTCCAAGGCATCTGGTTGAAACTGATGGTCATATGGTCCCACATGGGCTTGATAGCCTTCTATTTGTGCCAAACATTTGCTACATTTGCATCAAATTATCATTTAGCTTAAGTATATACATCGTAAGTGATTATTTTATAAACTGATATACCATTCATTTTTATGACCCCTGTCTCTCCAGACTCACAAATCATTTTGGAAAATGTAATTTTAACAAGGTGTCTGAAAAAATGGATTATATGAGTGGGCTGTTGCGACAGAAAATCCAAAATTAAAGTACAAAATACTGTTTGATGTTTGATCTTATCCACATTGTTTAGTCCTACCCACAACTCTTATCTGTGCAAAGTAGTGTTTGACATATTTTACCTGCCATATTAAGACAAATCTTGTTTTTTTCACTCAACCAAACCTAAAATTTATACGCATCAAAAATGTTTTCTTGTTTAATGCCTTGTCAAGCTCATTTGATGACACATGTGATCCTTCTGAGAAAGAGAACTAAACAGCTTTAAGCTACTGCTCTGAAAATTAAACATTGGCGACCCCCTAAGTCCTTTATTGGCAGTACAGTGTTAATGTGAGCTGTACAGTAGCGACCCCAACACCAACACACTCACATACTCAGTGAGAGAAAAAACTTGTAACAAGTAATCTCAGAACCCATTGGTTATCATCTGACAGCAGTTGTCTCTTGGGTGATTAAGGCTCTTCGGGCAGCTGCCATTGTGCCAGGACTTCCCACGTAGTCAGCAAAAATCCAGATAATGAATGTCCGTACACCAATCATTGTTTACTGTCCAATTAGTAATTTTAGATGCAAAGACAACATTTGGGCTAATCTATGTAAAGTAATTTTGCATATGAATGCATAAATTAAAAAATGTCAATGAGAAGTTAAATCATTGTTAAACAATAGCTGAGAGGTTCCGAGATTTTATTTCAACTAACATGTTTTGCCTCTTTTGCTTTGCACACAAACTGTTTACCAGCAAACAATCAAATACCACCAGAACATGATTGGTCAGTAGTCACGGGACTACAAGCAGGGGAGCAGTATGCCTAGTATACCAAAAGCTTATACCTTTCCAACAGATTTGGTATTCATTTTGAGATATCTGTTTGTTAGAAATTTTGTATATAGATGAATTTGTCAGACTGAAACCTGGGAAACAGTACAGGAATAAACTTGTGTAGTGAGAATTATTTTCTTATGACACAAGGCATTTTTAATAAGAGCCTAAAGCAGGTTGGTGAGTGTGCCAGTCAGTATAGCTGCATTATCCAACTTAAACTAAGTGATGCGTGCTCATTTGGGTTTAGGTATAGCGTTTCCTTTATTGGGCCAAAATAACAGAATACAAAAGCAACTCTCCATGAATAACACTGAATATTTTATTCTCCCCATGAAACTCATCTACAAAACATTTGTGATAGTTTTTCTGTTTTTTCAGGTGTAATCAGGTGAGAATTTTTGTTTGTGTTTTTTAGGGCATCACATATGACCATGTGGAGCTGAATTTATATCTGAATGGAAAGAACATGCATTGTCCTGCCTCAGGGATCCGCGGCACTGTGTATCCTGTTGTTTATGGTAAGTTTATTTGTTGGCTTAGTGTGCTAACTGGATAACGTTGACTTTGTGAATTATTGTTAGGTGAATGTTTTTGAGCTGCTTTGGACTGCCATTAGAGCAGTTACAATTTAATACCAGTAGAGGGCTGTATTTGTACATTTTTACCTAATGTTCATGTCATGTTGTTCATGTCAGACTGTTAGGTATACTTTACAGTGTTTTTATTTTCATATTTGACCAGAACCTGATTCTATTTCAAACAAAGCCTTAATTGGGAAGGGATTCTTGTCGTGAAGAATCAGGACGTGCAGTTTCATAATGAACAATCACATGGGCTTTTGGTACTTACACTGAAGCTTTGCTGCTTCTTGTCCTACAGCATCACTAAAGCAGAAAAACCTAGTGACCGTATTTGCTTAAGCTTTCTTTTGCAAACACCCTCTGTTTTAATACACCGCTTATATCTCTGAGCTAGAAAATATATCCATATGATTAAAAAGTATCTCTGGATCACTCCTTTAAGATAATCTCACACTGTCCAACTCATTTTCTGTTGTTTTACTCGCATAAGTAATATTGTAAATGTTTAACATTGAGGCAGACTTTTTTGTGTTATTGTAACTTCACTATTTTGCCAATAAGCATAAAAACATACTCCATCCTGACTTTTCCATAAGAACTCAATGTTAATCTGTTTTTTTTTAATAATACTGAGACAATTTATGCATCATTGAATACCAATGAGGCCATAAAATATAATTTTTGAATTTTCTCTGTCATTGCATTTTGCATTAGATGTATAATTAGGCTCAATAGAAGTTACAGTTTTAAATGCTGCTAATGAAATCAAACTGTAACTTACCCACTCCCAAAGTTTTTAACAGTAGTTCCATAGACTCCAGTGGCACAGCAGGGTTATGTTAATCCCCTATGAAAGGACTGTTGTCTTAAATTGCTTTTATTGTTATCTACAGCAATATATGCTTAATCTTATTTGTACCTTGTAGCTTTGTTTCTCAGGGAATGCTGTAGAGTTTACACTGGACTCTCAACTTTCCTAACAGCACTTTAAAATAGGTGTGGCACATACAGTAGCTTGCAGGTCAGCGAATGACCTGATTCTGAGATGAGGGGTTAAGAAGGAGATATGCAAACATCACTTCTGCTTTTACCACAGCACAAGTTGATGATTGGTAAACAAAAGAGGGACATTTGAGGTTGCTGTGCGAGTTGCTTGGGAGAAAGTTTGGCAGGGAGGTGATGGTAACTCTCTAGCTTAGAACTGATTTATAAGATTAGTCCGTCACCATGCTAACTGTGAATTCCAAGCTAAAGTTGTCTTAATAACATTCTGGCACACAAGTTGTTCAGTATTAACAAGCTTATACAAAATGTAGCATTGTGCACTGAGAGATTATGTTCAAATAGTTGCTGTTACAAGACAGTTGACCCCATTTCTGCAGAACAGTACTATGCAGAATGAACTTGCAGTAGCACTTTGCAATATTATATTGATATCATTATATGAGTATGTCTTAGAATATGCATATTATTGCTGTTATGATAGGACATAAGTTTACTGTTAAACCTTTTAACACAGGAAAACACTAAAGTGATGTAATTTTCTTTTAACTTCCTAAACTGTTCTAGTTGCTTTAATATTTTCCTTTTCCCACTCAGTCATTACATCCACATTACTGACTATTATCATCAAAAATGTCATTTTGTTAGTATTTTGTAAAAGCGTATCCATCCAATTGATATCACTGTATTTGGTCCAAAATATTTGATTTTGCTCATATAGGGATGGGAATTTCAAAATACTGTAACATTTTCTGAGACGTGATTTTTGGTTCATGTTTCCAAGCTCTACTTTATAGAGTAAATAAGAAAAATGTTGGAATATTGGCTATTTATATATCGGCTATAGTTTTAGTTATGTCATGACTTAGTATTCATTTTACTATTTTTCACTTGATTAATCTACTCAGTTACAAAAGGGCTTTCTAGGGAGTCTTGGGTAAATTTTCAATTTTGACTCAAAAATAAAATATACAAAATGGTCAGTGTGGTCTCATTTTGTCATATATTTGATATATTATTATATTTGTATGTTAAACTTTCAATTATGAATCAACCCTACCTAGGGATGCACAGTATGTCCAAAAATTACCCATTAAAAGTTGTGGTGCAGCCTGAATTACATGCATCTGAGGAATGATTCTATCACTCAGTGTACATTAACAGTTAAAGTGTTTGTTTGTTTGTTTTTCCAGTGCAGCTCATAATAAAAAATCTAAAAGTTAACATGTACACTATCTTTCTTCTGTTTCAGTGGATGACAGTGCCATCTTAGACTGCCAGTTTAGTGACTTCTATCACACACCTCCTCATGGATTTGAGAAGATCCTGTTTGAACAACAAATCTTCTAAAGGAGAACTTCAGCCTCAACCACTCTTTTGTTGTCCTCCTTCCTTATATCTCACAGCAACCTCTGTGACACTACAGTTTGACCTTGATTGGATAAAATCATTGTGTGGCTTGAATCCCTCTAGTTTTGTTTTCTGTGATTACTCTGTCTCTGCTGCTCTGGACTGATTTTAGTGCATCCTTGAAGGAGTGAGGATTTCTCATCCTTGGTCAGCTGTGATGGGCTTTTTGAGTCTGTGCTGATTGGAAAACTGTCAAATCATTGCCTTGTCATTGGTAATCACCCTGTTTTAACTGAAACACTTTCTACTGCTGCTTTCAGTGTCAGTCTTTGTGTTGATGCCAGATGGTGGATGTAATGGTAAAATGTTTAGGATCAGAGGCCATGTTTTGTTGACATTGCTTTTTACATATCTTTTTGAATATGTATATTTTCCTTAACACTGTACTGACATCCCAGCCCTTTATTTATTTATATTTATTTGAGTCACAGATCAAAATCTTGTGTCTCTTTGGTTTAACAAAGCATGTAATTATTTGGCCAGGAAGAGTTTTTGAACTAAAGGATTACTGTCAATACTGACACACGAGTCAATACATCCCATGGACTTTTTTCTTACCTTCTACAGTGAGAGATAAAGATAAACACGAGGATATTTCAACACACTATAATTCATGTTGCTGTTTAAGTTCACACAGAGATGGTGGATGCACATTCCAGCCAGTGTCTGAGGTTGGCTTTTTTGAGGTATGCTCAAGTGACAGTACTGGAAAATTATTTTATAAAGTGATATATTTCCAATATTCCTGTCATAATTATGTATTAAAATTAATCTGTAAATCATTTTTCTGAACAGCCCTTTAGTTTCCCCCACTTTTTTTCTTGACCTTATCTCTTGTATGTGTACTATATTCTATATACCAGAATATTATCAGAGCTGGTGCTGGTTCTTTTTGATCAGAGATATATGGTTTAAAATGTCAATCTGTTGTGTTGTATTGGCATTACGTATTCGCTGCTGAAGTTTGACAGTCAAATATTTCAAACGCTTGTCTTTGTTTGCACTAATGATGTTCTTGTACAAGCAAATGCAAATATTGTTGATTCATTAAACCTTTGTGTCATGAGGCATACCATTTAAGAGTCCTGTTATGTTTTCACGCAGAAATGCTGCGTATCAACATGAGTTGCCCGCAAAAAGACGACTGGGCTGCTCAGATCTCACGTTGTAGGGTATTTGGTGTGTACATTTATAAGGTGAATTTATTATTACTGCGTGGAGGAGGCTTTTGAAATCAGGACAGCCCATGCAGGAGGTATGCATTAACTCCTCCCCTCACTCTGCGTTCTGTTACGTCCTCCTCCTCCTCCCCCCTCTCCAGAGCAACGGTACAGGAGCTGCCGTGCCTCGCTTACACGGAGGAGATCCCGAAAGCCGGAGTAATAGCAAAACCCCATACAGCCATGGCAGAAAACGCCGGCTTGGAAAACCACCGCATCAAGAGCTTTAAAAATAAGGGTCGTGATGTCGAGGTGAGTTGACATACATGCGAGTGGGGGTAACCTGAACAGTTTAAAGTGGAAATCGACAGTCTATGGGCCTCGTTGGGGAGCCTAGCCCCGGCTGCAGCTGCCTGCCAGTTAGCTAACGTTAGCTAACGTGAGCTATCGTTTTGGAGTTCGCCATAAGAAGTGCTTGTCGGCCTATCTTGATGACTGTACCATTCTCCCCCTGTAATTAAGCTAATGTTTATCTAGTTAACACCCAGGGCCTATCAATATTCAGTAGTTAATGTTTATAAACAGCAAGTAACATCGCCACTGGAGCGTTGTAATTGGGAGAATTAACGGCAGGCGATGTAGCTGTCACTGCCAGAAACAGCTAACGTTAACTAGCTAGTTGGATGGACACCGGTCGCAAGCGAGGCAGGGCCTGGTCGGCACCATAATCTTGACATTTGCTATGCTTTACAGCCAGCTGACCTTAAGTAACACCAGTGTTAACTTGCGAACGTCTTATACATTCATCGTTATTAGTGTAACACTAGATTAGTCTCAATTGTACGATTCCTTCAACCACCCTTAACAAACATTGCCCCTCCTCGTTAGCTTGCTAACGTTGTCAAGCAAATAGCTAGCGTGTAATTCTGGGGGAACCAGCTAAACTGAGCTAGCTAAGCCACTAGATAGTTGGCTGAACGGTAATGATGCCATAACGATTGTTTCACATAGTTTTCGGGTCATTTTTGAAGTCAACTTTTAAGTTTGTTCATCTGATTTTGTTTGGGTTTGTTCGAGGAGTGTGTCACGGACAGTTGGATTAATGGCACATTCTAAGGCTATTTCAACCATTAAAATGTTCCCCGTTGATGGTGATTGTTTGATTTGTGTGCCCCAGGGCTTAAGAGCATTTAGGGGTCATGGGTTTACTGTTTGATAAGGATCAATCAATGAGAAATAGGCACATTACACTTGGACAACATTAAGCCAGCAGTATTGGTAATTTAATGTGGTCTTACATTGTAAGGTTTTCTTTGATATATCCTCTATTTATTATCAAAATTAGCTATATTAACCTAACTGTAAAGAAGAAATGTGGGGGCTTCACTGGCAAGTCACGTATTCTAGAAAACGCCACTGATACACAGTGATCCCTACTGGCAAAAAGACTGTCGTCTAAAACGCATGGTACTGCAGCATCATTCAACTAACAGGTCTAAATATAAAACTCTGTGACAGCATTTGTCTGTAATGCTTATTGACATGATGACCAAACCATTTGGCAATGGCTACTTTCAGACAAGCCAAGACAGAAGAAACTAACAGTGTTGGGCCAGTCCAAGATGTCAGAGTAACATGAATCTAGTCTTATTTACGTTATATACATCTTAGGTTTGTAATTTATGAAACTCCGACTCTCTGGGCTGAATGGTTTACCAACAAAGCTGCAAACAAAGAAATGTTAATGGACTTTAAAAGTCAATCAGGTCTTGAAGTTTCTTAAACTACAAAATCTGAGCCTTAAAGCACAGATGATGCCCCATTACTGGTTGTTTTGAAACTTAGAGTTAGAGTGACAAGCACATGGCTACCATGACAGACTGACTTTGCCAAGTGCATGCCTGATACTATTTCAGGCATCTGGGATGTCTGACATGGGTCCCTTTTAAGAACCTCTGCATGAATTTGAGTTTTCTCAAATGAATGACTCAGACCACAGCAGGAAGACTTGCAAGTTTGGAATTTCTTTTTATTTAGGTCAGACATTACAAATTGCTCTTGAATTCTAACATCATTAAGAACACCTTTTAATTTTAAAACAGTAAGGTTAAAAGCCTTAAATCCATCTTTGTT
>JAPZDV010000005.1:7203724-7222875 GCA_029814665.1 Acanthurus lineatus
CTGTTTTTTTTAAATACAAAATTTTCTTGTGATTTAAATTGAGCAAGCATTTTCTTCCCTGTAATGTACAGAATGAATGCATACCCTTTTAGAGTGGGCAGAAGACCCACTAACACCCACCAACATCAGCTTTTTTTGCAATGGAGATGGTTACTATCAACATTCATTCAGGTTTGCTTTCAGCTCAGCTCTGATAGGCAGTGATTTAGACATACCCCCTGGGTGGACACACAGATTTTCTCCCTCTAAACATTATTTTCTACTTTTTACTGTCTGATGACAATGTGCTACAGTGATTTATATTCATACCAAGGTGAGAGTGCTCCGGCTGTTTCAAGCAGGAAAGTAAGAAAGGAGACTGGCACTGTGAGATACTGCAATGTGAAACAACACAATCCATTTTCCATCTGTCTCAAAAAATATTCAGAGAGTTGAGTTTCAGACACTGAAGAAAAAGAAATAAAAATTGACCACAGCAACATTGTCACTTGTTTTCATCCTGCTTTCTACTGTTTTTTTTTTTTCTCAGGGGGCTTTCACACATAAAAGTCTGAACCAAGGTCCGAACCAAGGTTCACATTTTTGTTACAGTCTATACATTTGATCTGGTCAGTTTTTGTTTCACACTGCAATTATGCAAATGGACTAACAGACTTCACATGACAAACCTAAGTCGTAATGTCATCAAGTACAGGGTTGCGTATGACTATACTTTACATTGGCTGGTTTGTTGGCTTGCAGGCATCTGATATCAGCGTGTTGAAAATGCCTTGTTTTGTAGCTTGACTGTAGCTTCATTGTTGTTTAATAAGTTTTTTTTAAAGTCGGTCCTTGATAAAGTGTTAGACCAATGTTAATAAGGCTTTATGTCTGTTCATTCCATTATATAGGCCTAGTTCCTTGGCTCATTTCTTGTTTTGGTAACGGTTACTAATTTTTCCATTTTCTGGCTAGCTTGCTATAACTTCCTGTGATTGGTATGAAGGTCCAAGGATCTGAATCTTTGCTTTCACACTGGATACGAGCTGAACCAGGGTTCCGTTTGATCTTGACTGAGACTACCTCTTTTGATTGGATCAAATTTTGGCTGTTTGGTCCGTGCAATGGTCAGGAGGAGGTTTCACACCTGCTGTGTTGGTTCGGATTAAACTGAAAAATCCAAAATTCTGGACCAAACAAGGCAGGTGTGAAAGTGCCCTCAGTGCAGTTGTCATTAAAAGTGAGGCACCAAAAAAAACATGAAAGGCAAAGCCTTGTATTGAGAAAAACAACAGAGTCATTCCGGTATGTTTTCCAGGTTACCATGTGTAAAAAAAACAAATACAGCTGCTAGTTTTGTGTTAAAATGGCAATACATGGATTTTTGCTGGTCCTAAAAAGTCTGAAATCCAATTATTTAATTTTAGGCTTTAAAATACATTGGCATCACCAAGTTTTGTTCTGTGTTAACAAGTGACTTGCTTTGCTCTAATAACATAAACTCCTAGTCCTGCAACTCTAGTAGGTGTCCTTCGTTCAGTGTTTGGATCTACACCAACTTTAAAAGCAAAGGTGCTCTTGACTTAACACCTAAGGGATAATGCTCAACAAGTGGTCTATTAATTCCCGATTATATGGACACCTTGAAGGGCATTATCCTGCTTATACCATTGTCACTTGCCAAAATTATAAAGATTCAGTCCATTAATTTATATTTTCATGAGTTTGCAATAAAGAGTTTTTCACAAGCCATAACTCTATTTTCTTGGTAGTACCTTAGGGCTTGACTAATACCTAAAACAGGGGTTGCCATTCCATTAAGTTCCAGTGTAAAAGAAATGCTGTTCACCACTCCAGTACATCAGAAAAACCCTAGATAGGACTTTTCAGCATTTTAGGTAATAAATGGTGCAGAATTAGACAGCTAATGTCATGAGAGCAAGATTCAAAATCAATAACGTTGCTTACTACTGACAAAAAATAAATATAATCAGACAGTCTGCTTTACAACATGACAAGCTAACTATCCAGCCATGTCATTCAACATCAGAAACTTTAAGGAAAAATGATAAGCAGTGTGAACTATTGACCATAATTTGAAGTGCCGAGTTGAATAGGAAATGGGATGAAAGACTATCACTCGTGATAAGGAATCAGAAAGTTTAAAATGGATGTGTACTTCTTAGCGTTTGTGTGTTACAGCCACCATCCTGTGGCATTCAGAGGATAAGGCACTAAAGGATTACACATTGCAAAGGAGATGTTCTTATTTTTATTCCTTAATTTCCAAAAAAATCAGTTGAATGAATACAGGTACAGGCTGAGGCACTGCATTAATCGAGAACAGTAAACAGACAGTAAGACTAAAATTTCTTAGCACGTTTCCTATATAAAAAATAATGGACACCCTGCAGCCAATTAGGAGCCAGTATTCAGCTGGTAATGTTATTAAAAAAAGAAGATTTAGGTAAGCTGTCTCAAACCGTGTTACCCAATTCTGACATTACTAAAACCCCCAAAGAGGAACAGACAAGACATCTTGCACTATACAATTTTGATATGCAGATTTAGTTAAAACAAAGCGAAAAGAAACCAACCGAGAAAAGGGTCGATTCATAATTGTCTTTAAAAGGTCTTAAAAGACTGAAATTCAAAAACCCATTTTTTTCTTGTCTTGCAAAATTGTGGGTTTTCTAAAGTTTTGACTTGAAGTATTAACTGTGGTGCCTCTTTGGGCTTCAGCAAATTTGTCTTTGTTTGCATATGTTCTTCTGTTAAGGAGCAGTTTATATTTTGGGTACAGCAACCAACATAATTACACCAATTAGGACTATTCAGGTGAATGGGCTGCATTCTTTTTTTTTTTTTTGTCTTTCTTGGAATAGGCCGGACGGTTCTGAGTGAGTCAGTGTAGTTTTATTGTTTTTTGCAGTGGTTGGGAGACACCTCTCCGCTCTGCAGCCTCCTTAGTTAGAGCTGTCCCATATTACGCAAGAGGCTATTTAGGAAGGCAACATGAACCTCTTCAAACAGTCACAAGATCTTAGTCCATCTCGAACTGCTCAGGATGAACTAGAAACCCAACAGACACAAATACAGCAAATCAGTTACCATCTTTACTCGCTTGTGCTGCTTTTGAGTTGTTTTATAGATCTTCTACGTTCAAATATGTTGGTGCTTGTTACTGTTCATATGATTCAGTCACAGACCTATGTTAAATTGAATTAAAAAAAATCATTATGCCCATTGTTGTTGAAGAATCTCCAATGATAATAAGATAATAAAACTGTTATAAAATGAGGTGTAATTAATCTATCAGAAAACAGAACTTCACATTATTTGTAATAACTCAGGTCATTTTCTTATTCATTTAGAAGCCTACAAATTACTTTGTTTTCTGCGATTTGTCAAATTATTTTTTCAAAATAATCAAGAATAAGTTTTTCACTGTCTCTTTTCTTTCTTTGTTACAGACTATGAGAAGACATCGAAATGAGGTGACAATTGAGTTGAGAAAGGTGAGAAAAGACACACCATCTGTTTACACACATACATCTGCTCTCAGTCAAAGTCTTATAATCTGTTTCAAATTCAGACCAGTTGAGTTGGATACATTGAGTACATTTAGACAGAGCAACAGTAACATTAGTCATTTAATTCATTGCTAGCATCAAATATGGTGCTCAAGCCAAAAGTAAACATGCATATTTTTACAGTGTCTTTCATTGGATAGTATTGCACTTGTTTTTTCAAATGACCAAGCATTTTCCTCTATTCTTCAACTATTCTTTCAGTTATGTTTTAAGAAACACCAGTTTAATTTCCTTGAACCCCTGTTGTTATGAATTGCACTCCCAAATGTTCATTTTCCTGGGAAACCATTTTTTTGGAAGGCATTAAAAAAAATAAAAAGCTATCTCAGTTTTTTGTCAAGAATTGTGAAAACAGGAGTGTTGCCTGACTGTGAGAGTATTCTCCATCAGACCAACGTAAACCATGTAGTTGGTCTATGAATTAATATATTATTGTAATATTCAGTGGCTGAATCATCGTAGTCCCTAAGCAGTCCTCAGGATATTGTTTTGTAAGATAGGACTAAGCACCCGAATTTAGTGTGTCAGTTATTGTGTTTTCTATCATGTATTAGAAGCATTCTTCAGTTCAAAAAATTTTGTGATTAAAACTGTGAAATTTAAAGATTAAAAGATGCAGTCTGTTACAATTTAACAGCAGTTAAGCTTTTAAAAGCCTTTAAGCATGTGCTGCTTTTGTGTGTTTTTGTACTGCAAAATTAGTTATGATCTGCACATCTTTAACTCACTGAATGATCATAGAATATTTTCTTTTTTCACACACAGTTGAAAGCTGATTTGATATTAAACAGATGGTCACATCTAAGCTTGGTTAAGAGTTCATTGTGCTTGACCAATTATTACTTTATCTTGTTTTTGTGTATGGTTTTGTGTATGGTTTTGAGGGATTCAGTATCAATAAAATCAGCATCGCTCATCTGGTAGGGTTGTATCCAAGAAGTCCAAATTGATTAATGGTGTTCCTTTAAAAGCATGTGTATTTACAACACTTTTAATAATTATCCATTGAATTTTTACTTTTGTCTTACTAATTTATTCTGCCCACAAGGATCTTATCAGCATTTTTTGAATCATATGCTGTAAGTCAGAGTCGCTTCTTCTTAGCCTCCTGGGATATAAAGAGCTTTTGTAGGTAAAGGAAGCAGAAGGTGCCCTCTGTTTGAAGGAAGCAGATGCAAGGCAAAATGGTTGCACTAAAATTAACCTTTGCCAAGTTAGATATTAGAAAGGATTCTTCTAGCCAGAAGTATGAGATACTGAACCAAAGTCGTAAAGTTCCCATGTGTAATGCCCAGAGTTTAAAAGGTAGCGGTCACAAAGATCTTAAGGACAAAGTTGAGCAGTCTTGTTTTTGCCAAGTTTATCTGGCCATATCAACAAACAAGGGAACATTATGGTCCAGTCATCTAGGTTTGGAGGAAAATCGAATTCATTGCAATTAACCCCCTGAAGTCTCTCACTCATCTTTGCATTAGCAATATGAATGTGCCTTATAAAGATGTTTTTCACAGCTAGATACAAAATCGACATTGTCAAGAAAATCACAACAGGCAAACAACATTTTTGAAGGTAAACTTTTAGAGGACAAACTGATCAACTTGTAAAGACATGACTTGATATGAAGTCACCTCAACTGGATTTTCAAATAAACAAAGATCAAGGGACACTGAAGCATTGTGTTTCCAGAGAAATCTGAGAGTACTGGTGAACAGGCATGGAGTGCAGCATAGCCATTGCCATATGTATGGTGAACACTGTCATAGACAGTGGTTTTCAAACAGAAAATCACTGCTTTGCACTGCTGAGTGTTCTCAAGTCTAGCACATTCCATTTAGCTGGATCAGAGCAGCAAGAAGCACTGCACTAGCTGATTAGTCATCAGTGACGCACATCAGCATGATGCACTGGAATGTAGGGCAAGGGAATCTCCTCCTACCACTGACTCACATGCCCTGTAAAATGATGGGATATGTGGGGGTTTCTGCCTATCTGTATGTTACATGTGTCTTTGTATTTCCACGCTGAATGAATATAAGCTTGCTGTAGGGTTGCAGCGTGTGCTGAGGGTAAAGGTTCAGTGTCCTTCAAAGATGAGTGTGTTTTTGCTTTGTGGGCCAGCCTGCAGGTGGATTGCTCCCACCTACCCACTTAGAGTGGGATTTCTAACATGTTTGCTATACTCCTGAGAGAAAAATTTGGGAAATAAATAATTTTTTTTTTAAGGTGGGCTTTGATTCACTGTTATTTAAAGAATTCATGAATGCATTAATGATCACTTTCATCTCCACCACTCATTGCTTTTTTTTTTGTTTGTTTGTTTGTTTTTTTTCCCCTCTTGTCAGAACAAACGAGACGAGCATCTACTGAAGAAGAGAAATGTCCCGCAGGAGGAGAGTCTGGAAGACTCTGATGTCGACTCAGACTTCAAAGTAGTAAGTGTGGGTGTGTGCATGAGTGAGTGAGATAAAGTGAGACTGGACCGTCTAGATTAAGAGACAGAGGGGTTAAAGTCAAGTGGGCAAAAGTCATTTTAAACTGTATGTGACCCATGTCTTGTGGTTTAACTGTATTTTTAAGGACCTGAGTTGGCTAGTTATAAGAAAAATGATTTTTTTTAAAGCCCATGATAGAAACAGTAGCTGAACAGCTCTAGTTATAATAAAAAGTGTTTGGGGTAGGTCCTTTTATTACTGTGATTTCCAACTGAGTAAAAGCCTTTACGGTCCAAATTAAATATCACTGCACTGTCATTTTAGGATTACTTTCTTTCAGTAATATTTACTCTTCTAAAAATTAAAGGATTAATTCACTCAAATTTGAGAAAACATTTTAGTGCTTCTGTTATAAATGGGCTGCCACTTGTAATGTCGCTGTCGCCACTGTAAAAATGTCATGAAATTGCAATTACATGACTCTATGGAGACTCGCTCCACTGAACTCAAACGAATGACTGCCAGATCTCCCTGCTCTGAGAATGAGCAACCTTAACAGTGAAGGACATCAATCGCACATGAGTAATGACAATCACATAACAGCACAAGTAAACATTTCCTCCCCAGGCAGACTGACAAACTGGGCAGAGAATAGGATATGCTAACTGAGAAGAAGAAAGGGTTTTTTGCTGTTAAGCCACATAGAAAGTTTTTTTAAACACATACTGCACAATATATTCTCTAATGATGTACAGGGTCAGCAGGATACAAAATTAGTATTGACGGGTAGTATTAAATCTTAGAAGGCTGTGTAATGGTCATATGATGGTCACAAATAAAAAAAGAACTATGCTGTAAGTCTCTCCTGCATTTTGGTGTCATTTACAGGCACATGTCCTCCATCCTTTGCTGTCTGTCTATGTTGGAGTTTCCCACGTGTAGGACAGCTTCTTGGTGCATTCAGGTGCACCTTGTAAACTCTGAATTCGGCATCACACACAGTATTTTCTTTGTAGTTGAAATTGAAAGTTCATTCTTGGTCTTGTAAAGAGTAGGTGACAGAAAATACTGTAACCACAAGGTTTACGTTGTTGTTCTGGAGCTTTTAGTAAATGTTAGCATGCAGTGTGAAGCACTTTCAGGGGTCAGTAGAGTACAAAAAACATCTTATTAATGCAGTCCATTTACTACATGGTAACTGTGTTAAGTCCATCTGATAAGGAAGGATCATTATAGGGCATGTAAGGAGGCTCCATAACAATTACCCGATGGTCAGTTTGTTTCTTTTATCACTTTCTTGTCATTTGCTGTTAATAGTCGTGCAGATTTCAGTTTTGCAATATCTTCTGCTTACACTAACTCCAACACCACAAGACATTAAGCTGTATGAAATATTGTTTCTGCTCCTCTCAGAAATAAAAGAAACTATGTTTAAAAACTCAACATTAGAGAGTCTTTTTAGAAATAATGTTCTTGTTTCAGAATAATCCATAGACCTTCGTGTCAACAATTTCTCTCCTGAGATGCTTGGAAATATGCCAGATGCCAGTAGCATGTTCTTTGGTTATCCTGAGCAACAAGGACAATGTTCTTAAAATATTTTTCCTAGCTTTGAGCACCACAAATGAAATATCATCAACCTCTGCTGATTTGGCTTGGCACCAAAAATCTCTTAAGACAAATATCCTTACAAACATAAAACTGAAATTGAAGGAGTATATGTAAAAATATCTTCTGTAATTTTAGTGGATTGCCTCTAATTCTCTCTGACTGATGGAAGTACTTAGGGAGTGTTTTGCTGTATGTGCAAATATATTCTGGTTAATAAAGTCTGTGATTTATAGATCCAGAACTTTGAAATTCATGCTGCAAGCTCTCTGTTTTTGCTGCTTTAATGTAATTTCATTGTGCTTTCAAGTTTCTCCTTGTAAAACAGTATGCTTTATGTCGGCTTTGTGTGGTAATATGCTGTTCAAAATATCTCCAAAGCCTTTGACTTCTGATGACATTGATTCATATTAACGAAAGTGACAAGGAGTGGCCTGTAGAGTAAGCCAATACTTAAATTTTTATCAAAAACTGAAAGTGCAGTCTTAATTTGTAGGCCACACAGCAGCATCAGTGAAAAAGGCAGAGTATGCATCCAAAACTGGATGACTTTTCCACCACACATCCAAGAACTATGTCTTTTAATCAGAAGTCCTGTCAAAAATCTCATGGAAGCTGTTATAAAAAAAAAACTAATGATTTTACTTTAAGTTAAAACGTTTAGGTTTATCTCAGAGTATTGACAAAATTTCCAAAATATTACTTGATACTTTAACAAGTTAGCCTGGAAACGGGGCAGGACTACAACCCTTTAGATCTTATTGGACTTATAAACAATTTAGCACATTTTGCACATTTGCATGAATACATAAATATTATTCGTAAGATGGTCAATCAAGGGTCAGTAAAACATTTTTTTGTTAATACTGAAAAAAGTATTTAAGTCACCTTCACATCTGTTCATATTATCATTATTTAAATCCACTTGATACTACATTGAAAGTAATATTAGTTGGGCATGAAATACAAAATGTAATTCTATGCATCTTAGAGACAAAGAAGAAATACACTTTTTGCATCACTTAGTAATTGGACATCTACATTTTACTGTAAGAGATGTGTTCTTCAATAATAGCTTATGCTGTTTTTTACAGCTATACCTGTGCTAATATTCATCTCTATTTCTCTTTGTGCAGCAAAATGTTACGCTTGATGCCATACTACAGGTAAGAGGTTACATCTCTCAAGCTTTCCATTCCAAGGCTTTCATTAAAATATAATCTCCTGAACTTTTGCGTTATTTTGCTGCGCTAACATTTATTTAATATCGGCCTTCACTCTTTGTCACCACATAATGCTACAAGTGATAATGCAGTTGTCCAGCTCAGTGCTGTACAGGCAGCCAGGTGAGGGACTGACAGACCATACACATGCAGACTACAGCTGTTTTTTTCTGTATCAAGTTCTTGAAATTTATTTTCTGCCCTTCTTCAGAAAACTGCTCTCAAGTGACAGAAACCCTCCTATCGATGACTTGATAAAGTCTGGGATCCTGCCCATTTTAGTCAAATGCCTGGAGAGGGACGACAAGTAAGTCTGCTCCCAGAAACATTTTGTGTTTGCTTACAGTGTTAACTTTGTGTGACGCAGTGGACTAAGTGTTCTAGTTGTTAAGACCACAAACTGCTGTGATGGATTACTGATGCTGCTACATCAAGTCTCTGCCGCAACAGAGGCTTTGTGCTCATGAGAGTGTGTGCATCCCACTGTGTCCACACGTGAGAGTGTGTGGAGGCACGCAGGGCAGTTGGCTGGTCTTCTCAGTCCCAGCCAAGCCAAATATAACAGCATTCCTGTCCCTCGGAGTTCCCCAATTCCCAGGACCTTGTGGTCACTGAGGGGGGAGAATGAATAGTTGGGGGTGGGAGAACTTGTGAGGAAAAAGTTGTAAGAATTTTGCCATGGAAACCAGCAGCAGATAGTGTAATGTTAACATGGACTACCTGTTTATATCGAACTTAACTCTTATTTTTGAGTTTGTGCAGAATGTAGCAATGTAGACTAACCCACAGGGGCATCTGTTAAGACAAAATAATTGCCACTATGTTGCCATAGCATTATGGCAGAAAGCCAAGCCAGCTCAGCTCAATGACATAATGAGGAACAGAAAAACACTGACATGAAAGTGAGCACCATCTTACACAAGCAAAAAATGACAAAAGTCTGATCTTTCAGGATATGATGTGGCACAAAGTTTAACAGTTCATTTACAACCAGCACCCTATGTTCCCCATATTTTTATGTCTAAATGACCCATGCGGGAAATATTTTAAAAATTGGTGCTGTATTGAAAGAGAGTGCTGCAGCCAGCAGCCCTGAAATGTAATCTATTTGCACAATGTCACTGTTGGTCAACTAAAAGAGCTTGTTTTTTTCCATTGACGGGCTCAGATTGTTATTTTAAGTGTCTAACATTATTAGAAGAATTCTAATAAGAAATAAAACATTTTTTCTTTAACTTTCTTTTGATCCACCCCGTTTGTTATTACGTCTTACCAAGTTTTGCTCAAGGAGAAGTTTCGTGCTGAAGTCTCACCAGGGTTGGGTTGTTGCAGGAAGACACTTGTGGAACAGTTAGTGAGAGTCGGAAAGAGGAGTGCTATAAAGTGTGCTAGAGACAGACAGTGTAGCTTAGAGTCATTCAGTGTCCTTGCTAAATTTACAGTTGATTTTAGAAAAAAAAATCCCCTCTTGTGAGACTTCAGAACAAGACTTCTCCATGTGCTAGAGTTTGTTAGACAACACACCAACTCAAACAGAAGGTAAATTAAAAGGTTTTATTTCTCTGAAGAGACCCTCCCATACACTTGTGTGACAGCAGTAAGAAACCAGTAGGAACTGCAATCATGGTGGGTTGTCAGATGAAATATTAGTGGGGTAGACAGACTTACCACTCTCTGCCATGATTTACCAGCATTTGGCTGGTGGGTGGTGTGAGGATCCGTTGCAACTGTGTGAGTTCTAATAATTTGCGTTGCGTCATCTAAAAGAAATCATTACAGTGTCCCCTTTTTAAGCACAATTCACCACACAGCGTGATATTTAGACCAATGATCTGTGGTCAGATCTACTAAACAGTCTGTTTTTATTAGGGTTTACATAATAATGATTATTATTAATAATAATCTTTTTTTGAAAGAGACAAAAAATGGAAAACTCCACAATGCCGAATGAGTAACAGGGTTTTGTAAAAGCTTCTTACTCATCATCTTCAAAAAACCTTTCCAGTAATGGAAGGCCAGAAACAGATGAGTGTATTAGGGGCTTGGGGAAATATAAAAATCAACCTTGAAAAACATGTAATAATGTGGGAATTCAGGAAGTGTTATTATTATTATTATTATTATTATTATTATTATTATTATTATTATTATTATTATTATTATTCCCCCTTTTCTGTCTCTGCTTTTACATGTCTTTTAATTTCTCTTTTTCCTCCTAACTGGTTTTCTTTTCCTTGTCCTGCAGCCCCTCTCTTCAGTTTGAGGCAGCTTGGGCTCTGACCAACATTGCCTCTGGGACGTCAGCACAGACTCAGGCTGTGGTTAAATCCAGTAAGTTGACCCCACATTCTGTCTTCCCCCCACAGTCTGTGTTTGTGTACTGTCTGCAGTCTGCCAAGCTAGCATATTTATTTGTTCTTTCACGCACTGAGGCAGTCAGTTATTTTTTAGGATTATGTTTTTATTAGATTACAGTGCACTCTTATTTTGACACAAGGCCAAAATGACTGGAGAGCAGAAAGCATAATCAGTGCTCATGTGATAAGCTGTCTGCCACAGAGGTAGCTCAAGTACATGCACAGCTAAAAATTAAAAATTAAACTAAATTACTTTATTTGAAGTAAACTGAGTGATCTAAATAAAATGCAGTTCAATTAGTTCATTGGTAAGGACAACTAGATATTAAGTTCAGCTATGATCTAGCTAACTTTTCTTTAGCTTTCAAATAACTGAAGAAAATGAGATTCTTGTGAACTGACTTGTATCAAGTTCACATAATCTCTAAAAAGTGTTTGTCTTGAACACCCACTCAAAGGTTTTCAGTTATTTTGAGTGATCAGATCACAGTTAAAGGTAGTGGCTGGGTGAAAATCCTGTGAATTGTGTGAGATCACCAAAACATTGTTAATGGGAAAATGAGAACCTATGAAAAGGTGCCGGAAAACTCACAAGTGATGTCAATCAAGCCCTGAATGCCCATCCTCCACAATTCTGAAAATATAGGCAATATATCTGGGGAAAAAAACTCAGTGTACTTTAGTTGTGTGGTTTAAAATGGAATGATTATTTAGGCTACCGGATAGGAATCTTATTAGAAGACATGTTTCCTTCTGAAATGCTCAAACTGTCAAGACTGGAATTGAAATCAGTGTTATATAGCAAATTACTGAGTCATTAAATGATTGTTGATACCTTTAGATTTTAATCAGCCGTTATGCACTGGAGTTGGGACACAATCATGGATTAGTGTCCTGAGTATTGTTAGTGTTTTGTTTGGTTTTGGGTGTGACCAGGTAACTGAGTTTTTCACCAGAGTTGCACAATCTCTCATCTTGGGCAACTTCTTAATGCATTAATGGTTGTGTGTCCAGATGCAGTGCCCCTTTTCCTGCAACTGCTACGCTCCCCACACCAGAACGTATGTGAACAGGCTGTATGGGCTTTAGGAAACATTATAGGTGAGTAGGTGATCCTCTGTCTGATGTATATATTTACTTCATGAAAGCAGCTTATTCAGTGTTAAGTTGATCTCCACCCCTTTACCTGCTCAGGTGATGGTCCACAGTGCAGGGATTATGTCATCTCCCTGGGTGTGGTTAAACCCCTGCTTTCTTTCATCAACCCATCAATCCCCATCACCTTCCTCCGCAATGTTACCTGGGTCATTGTTAACCTTTGCCGCAACAAGGATCCACCACCGCCCATGGAGACTGTGCAAGAGGTGGGTGTGCATGCAAGTGTGTGCAGGCTTTCATGTGTCAGACAGATGGTTGAGTCGCCATAGACTTTTTCAATTCTGACTCAGTCACAGGGTTTTTTTCCGGTAGCCAAATCAGCCTCATCACCCAGCGGAATTTCTAACTATAAAGCTCTTTTGGTGACATTTGAAGTCTGGATTTGACTTGACAGCTACTCCTCTCTGTGATTTTAATTATTTATTTATGAAGTTATCCCCCTCATCTGATCCATCTATTCCTCTGCCTACATCCAACCCACTCACAGCCTTCTCCTCCTTCTTCTTCTTCTTTCCCCTCAGATTTTGCCTGCCCTCTGTGTTCTAATATATCACACCGATATAAATGTAAGTATTAGAGCAAAAGGGCTACCATCCTGCCAGCTCGCCATTTTTGTAATGGCACAATTACTGTACATGTGCAGACGAGTTTAATGTGTCCTGTGTGTTTAGATCCTAGTAGACACAGTGTGGGCTCTGTCCTATTTGACGGACGGGGGCAACGAGCAGATCCAAATGGTCATTGATTCTGGAGTCGTTCCATTTCTTGTGCCTCTCCTCAGCCATCAGGAGGTCAAAGTTCAAGTAAGACTTTGTTTTGTTGATTGAAATAACCTTTGCTTTTTGCCTATAGTAAGATGACCTCTTCAGAATCTCTTCCATGTTAAATTAATGTGATTAATGATATATAATATTAATATATTTTATTAATTTATTTATTTATTTATTCCAAATGATCATTATTGCTCTCTGTGTTTTCAAACTTCAGACGGCAGCTCTGAGGGCAGTGGGTAACATTGTGACAGGGACAGATGAACAGACACAGGTTGTGCTCAACTGTGACGTCCTCTCACACTTCCCCAACCTGCTCACACACCCTAAAGAAAAGATCAACAAGGTACCGTAAAAACAACCTCAAACTAAATGGTGTTGTTGTTGTTTGGTTTTATTTTATAAATCTGGAGGTTTCTCATGGCCTAGCTTGGAAACTGGAGTAAGCTGTCTGCGCCTTTTGAACTGCTGTGAAGTTCATGACATTTATAAGAGCTATCTGTTTCACTCTTGGACAGTCTAATATATCAGGAGCAGATTTGTTATTGTAGATATTCCCTGACTTAATCACTTGAGATTACAGTAGAGTTTTGGTTCATTTGATTTTACTGGTAAATATTCTATTGATTGTTACATATGATGAGTGAATATCTATTATCCTAACTGCACTAAAACACATTCTAAACATATGGTGAAATTAAAAAATAAATAGAGGCAGTAGACACAGACTTCCCCCCACAATATGAGTCAACAGCCATCTCACCTCAGCTTTTATTGTAACAAAACTTTATCAAAAAATACAATACAATGCAATACAAAAATCTAAGGAGCTGTAGATAGATTAAAGGCACCATCATGTGTAAAAGATGTAAGGAGGGTAACAAGAGTAAGAGTTATTACACCAATTCTAAAACTAATTTTAAGGCCAATCCCTTGCTCTATTCCCAGTTTGAAAAAAGTAAGAGAGAAAGTAGTAAAGGAGTAGAGAAATGTGTTCTCCATTTAGAAAACTATCTGGGTCTGTGTGAAAGCTATGGTGCCAGTTTTGACCATTTGGAATTGGTCTGTTCGCAGGAAGCGGTCTGGTTCCTGTCCAACATTACAGCTGGGAACCAGCAGCAGGTCCAAGCTGTGATCGATGCAGGACTGATTCCTATGATCATTCACCAACTGGCTAAGGTTTGTGCATGGTGCAGCAATAGGACAGGAATTTACATTCTCTGTTCTTTAATTTAGTCTTCTCAAGAGATGCTATCACACTCTACATTTAGAAAAACACAATGTTGAATTTAATTGTATATACTCAGTTGCATTGACACATTCTTTGTTTTGTAGCCAGAGTAGCAACAGTGGGTGCCTAGATTTGTCAGTGTGCCTTGGCATGGTGCTGTTATAGAAAAGACCTGCTCTATGTCTCAGTGACAGCCTGTCTCTCTACAGGGTGACTTCGGCACTCAGAAGGAGGCAGCATGGGCCATCAGCAACCTCACCATCAGTGGGAGGAAAGACCAGGTGAGCTGGGCTTTACCACCAGTGTTGCAGGGAACTGAAGCTTGTTTTAAGTCATTTACTGCAATGTGGAATGTGTTTTATTGTTTTTAGTAACACTGCCACAAGCCAGCGTGCAAGTTCTCATAGTATTCCATAATTTTATGGCAAATGTTCCCTTCACATTTTACACTTTTTTCAAGTAGCAGATCCATCCCAGTTATTAAGGGATTATAGGTTATGTTGACTTGTTTAAATGTGAAGGAGTGAAACTACCTCATTTGTAACCTTGTGCCTATGTTGTAATCAAGTATGGATGTGGTGTGTATGTGTGGGTTTGTGTAGGTGGAGTTCCTGGTGGAGCAGAATGTCATCCCTCCATTCTGTAACCTGCTGTCAGTGAAGGACTCCCAGGTGGTGCAGGTAGTCCTGGACGGCCTAAAGAACATCCTCATCATGGCAGGAGATGAAGCCAGCACTATTGCTGAGATCATAGAGGAGTGTGGAGGTTCGTATGGGACTGATGGAAGCTTTTATTCAGCCTCAGTGTGCTTTCTGTTGTATTTTCTAATTGGGAATGTTTGTGCGATTCTTTGTGTTTTTCCAATAAGTTTTTTTATGTATAAATTTCAATTTTTCTAACATTGCAACAAGTGCATGTTTGTGTAGGATACTGCACTGGCCAGCTCCAAGTATTCATGTTAATAACAGAGACAATTATTTATTTGTTATTGTTCTAATGTTTCAGGTTTGGAGAAGATAGAAAATCTACAGCAGCACGAGAACGAGGATATCTACAAACTAGCCTTTGAGATTATTGATCAGTACTTTTCAGGAGATGATGTAAGTCTTCTCAGAGTGATTTGACACCTTCAAATTTTCCTGAGTCTTTCTAGTTCAGTCAACAACTTACTCTGCTCTGATCTCATGACATCTGTCTCTTTTTAGATTGATGAAGATCCCAGCTTGATCCCTGACACCACTCAAGGGGGGACCTTCAACTTTGACCCAGCTTCTAACATGCAAACGAAGGAGTTTAATTTCTAAAAGCCAGGATGTTTGGTTCAACCAGCTGCACGGGTACTCTGTAATCACCCCAGACATTCATCCATCTCTCCTCCAACCTGGCAACCTGGTACCGAAGGATTTACTTATCATCACTTCAACATGGAAACTCACCACTGAAGGATTTACCCACTCCCGCCTCTGAACTGCGGGTGATTTTTTTTTTCTTTTTCTTTAATTTCATTTTTTCTTTTTTTTTTTTTTCTTTTTTTATATGGTTATCCTTCACCAAACACGGCAACCCTACATAGGAGTACTGGTCATTCAACAGGCACCATCACCATCTGGCAACCTGCAACAAGAGGATTGCCAGTATTCTCTGCCAGTGCTTCTAAATATCACACAAATGTAGAACCAGAAGGAAGAAAGATCCTTCGTGGCAAGATTTAATTGCCAAACGCCCAGTCTGCATTAAGACAACAGAACACAAGCACATATTCAGTCACAAACACAAACATATACACAGGTTTTGACACTTAGAATTTGTGTGCATACTTCTGTTATAAGCCATCATATCACTTATGGGGAAGAAAATACTGCTGTTTCTTTGTGGTTTATTTTTGTGCTTTCCCTCCCCTGGATTGTCCTCTGGTGTTATTTCACCCACGCGCACGCACACTAACATACGAGTACACACATCGACACACTCAAATCACACGGATTCCCGATGGCAGGGCACCCCAATAACCCTCTCTCACCCAGTTTAAAGAGTTAATCCCAGAGCTAAGCCATGATTAACCACGGACCCCCACTGCTCTCCCAGGGGAGTCCTGGGGCAGGTGGAGGGGTGAAAGGGCTCCAAGGCAAAAAGAGGACTCCGTGGCAAACTGACTGACGGGACTTCTGACTCAATGACGTCACTTTTTTAATGTGACCTCTGTTGAATTATCAAACTTTAACATTTGTTTAAAAAAATCATCAAAAATGTGAAGAAGATGACATAATTTTTTTTTCAATACATACAACTTTAAGACCTGCCAACTGCCTGCTTCTGATTCAGCAGACGACAACAGTTATGTGTTTTTACGGATGTGAATGCCTGTCATGGGAGGAAGCACTTATAGGTGAAGGCGCAGAGACTTAAGAGGAACATGTCAGCTGTAGCGTTTATTCCCCCCACTGGACGTCCCATTTCTGCAGCAGGAGCTCGGTCACGTCCTGTGATCCAGTAAACCGTTTGCTCGGGACTCCCCTGTAATGTGAAACTTGGAAAAGGAGGGGTTTAATATAAAAAAAAAACAACAACGTCGAGCTCAAAAATTAACCAGAGTTGATTATCTGACTTTAAGCTTACTTTAATTCTTTTAATTTTCTCTCTTCAAACAAATATTTTAATTTCATGTCTCAGCTTCCCTTCTGGTTGAGTCTGTGGAGCTTATGTCTTTGTTTTTACCTTTTCTTTTCTTCAGTCTTATGCACACGTCTGATGGGCATATTGATGTCTGCCTGCAGAAAATGGGACCTATACTCATTGAAGACTAGACTTATATAAGGAGTACAGGTCCTGACCTATACAGTACTTAACTACTTTCGATGAAGAGGTCACATGTCATCACTCAATTTGAATAATTGTACAAAAATGTGATGTGTATCTCTCCTTGCCGTCTAATGAATATATGAATATATTTACATAAAGCCTGTACAAAGCTGCTGCAGCTGACAGTCATTGGATGGACGATAACCTTACTGTCAAAGATGGCTGGGGAGGGGTTTTTTTTTTTTTTTTTTTTGAAGCAATATTTCTTTGTTTCATTGTTTTTATTTTTGACTTGCCTATGTATTGTGATGACATGCTGATAAATTGGAACAGGCTGGGTTTTTTTTCTCTTCGTAGTGGTGACGGGCTGTTTTAAAATGTACCGTCCCATGTCCCAGTTGGTGTGCGGGGGCGGGTTCAACGTGTCAAACTGAACCCGACCCTAAACCCTGGTGTCTCGAAGACGTTATGATCCTCTGGTTGGCTGCTAACTACTGAGAGGGGGTCAGAGCAGGGGGGGGTTGTGGGGCGGGTAAGGGAGGGTCACACTGGGATTTTAAATATTGGGCAGGGTTGTTATGAGCAACCCAGGCTTGTTTTTGGGACTAGCTGTTTATTACTGAACAAAACTATAGAGAGGGTGTACAGTCATGAACTAGCAGACTAGACCGAGCCACTTTAAAGATTTACAATTTCGTTGCCTTGTATCTGAATTAGATACAAGCTTATGTTTGTTGCAAGATTTTTACTTGCTAATGAAAAGTTGTTTTAAATAAAAATAATAGGAGAAAAGCAACAGACAGCGTTTTGGCCTCTGATTGTTTATATCTTTTTATAAATTTTAGATTGAATTCCTCTCTTTAAGGTGGCTCACTGATGCTTTCAACTCTTGTGCATATTAAAGACAAGAATGAGTTGAAAATCATTGTGCCTTTTGTTTTTCATTTCACTAAAACTAGGTTTTATTGAATAGAAAATATTCTTTGAGCAACTGGAGACTTTTGAAATGGGAGATGTGGCTACAGTAATATGTGGTCTCCCTGTTGTTGGAGTTTGCCATGGGAATGGTCAATGCTGCTCTCTGCTGTTGAGAGTAACTGCTCCCCTCCAATCTTATTCACTGAACATTGTAACACACCATTTCTCCCACTCATTACCCCCCTCCCTACCGAACACCACAAACCATCATTGCCATATTTCAGTCAGGGGATTTTGATCTCATCTCCTCTCATCTCACCCTCAGGACATGATCTGTGTTTCTGATCCTAACCAAATAAACTTGCTGTTTAGCTGTTGGATCCTCCGTGCTTTCAAGTGTTGTGATTCACACATACAGCAGCTATTAGTCAAATTTGATTTGTATAAGCATGAATGGGAAAGGCGCTTTTAACATGGATGGGTTTCCAGTGTTTAGAAAGAGAATTTCTTTCCCCCCAAGCTTACAAGTGTCTTTGCTTTTAAATTTGACAAACCTACAACACTTCCTCGCCATGGAAATAAGCAAACATACCATCATATGAGGTCAAATTGAAATTGTACATGCTCTTACAGCCACCATGGGTACTGTCTCACATCCTTAACAACAATGGTTCTCAAAGTTGGGTGTGGAGGGTCCAGCACCAAAAGGGAGAAATTTATTTTTACCTACTTTATCTGCATGTGCTACAATGACAATGTTTGACTATTTCAGTTGTGGGTGTCATACACTTGCTGTAAGAAAAAATGCAAAAATCTTATCAGAGCTGGGAGATAGATTGTTCCAATCTTTGTCAGTTTAGGGGTCCTTGGTGCAAAAATGCTGAAGAACCACTGACCAAATTAAAGTTGAGAGCTGACAGAAAGTATAAACAGAACAGTGGTCATTCACTGCTCATGGATCTGGATTCTGCTTTCTTAACAAAATGATGTTTCTCACTTCACCTTGACAGCACAGGCACATCAGGTGACTTTGGACCAAAGCAGACTTGATGATTGGTGCTAAAAATAAGGTTACAGTGTACC
>JAPZDV010000005.1:7222975-7236064 GCA_029814665.1 Acanthurus lineatus
GTTACAGTGTACCCTTAAAAATGGCACATTGTGCAAAAAAGCATGTTTGTTTTGTAAGTGACACAGTTTCCACTTGCTTGACAACGGAAAGTGTGTATTTTGGTGAACACACTGGTTCAACGACAATGATTAACTTGGCCTGAATTTGGGTTTCCTACAGAGTCGGCAACAAAAAATGTGTAATGTAACTGGCCTCCATAACATCAGCACTCCTTAATCCAGATTCCTCTGGTTTACTGTGTGGCCTATCACTTTGTTGTAATTTTAGGAGGAAATATAAAAGATGTAAAACCTAAATATTGTGGCCTTAAGGCAGCTTCTGCACTTTTACCAAATCTGTAGGCTTGGTTTTGTTAGCCTGTGTAAGAAAGAAGTTCTAATGCCTCCTTTTTTCTTTTAATTTTATGCTAACATGATGCAATTTCCAATATAAACTCTATAACTAGTACACATTGACACATTTAGACTACTGATATTGCATCAGAGGATGTCCAAGATGGACTTTGCAAGACCACAAAGTCCACCAGTAACTATTTTGGAGCTTCTGGTCATGTTAGTCCTTCTCTGCAGACAGAGATGCACAATTGTCATTGAATCTAGAACTTAATCGGCTGAGAGAAAACATGGAATATGATACGTGCATGGACCTTGATTTACAGTGTTTTGTTAGGTGAGATCTGGAACTCTAAGCAAAATGGCATTGTCATCTGTAGACTGCTATACTAAGTACTACATTGGATACTTAAAAGATTTTTCACACTCAACAAATTCTTAGCTTTAATTAATTTGTGGCTTAAAAGTTTTTAAAATTGTATCTACTTCACCTCCCACATTGAAAAATTCAAAATTAGTGAATAGGCAATATTGCTGATTTGAAAACATAATCAGTTAATCAAACTACACTCAAATATCCATCCTCAGCATGTGTTCCACTGAGGCCTTAAAATTGCCACATTTTGCTCGTTTGATTACCTTCAAACCAGCTGTGATATCACAAAATCCTGTTCATGTTTTAACCTCTGAAACTGATATTTAAGGTGAGTACAGAGAAATTTTTTCCCTGCAGCAGTCAAACGCTGAACATTTATCATTCTGCATGGTTAATTCAAACACAAGAGTAACAATAAAACTCCTGAATGGAGGGGGGCCTTTAAAAGGCCTTTAAAGACCCTCTGAGCCTGGCACCAGGCCTCTACAGCTAAAGCATTGCTGGCTCTGCTCCGAGGCAAGACTGGCCTTGAGTTTCAGGGATCACCCCTCAAAAAACTTTCAGAAACTGCGCTAAAAGGTGCCAATGTGAAACGGGGCATAGATCAGTCACGCGCTTTTATAAAAAGCAAAATCCATCCGGTTCCAGCTTGCACTTGACCTATGGTTAGGGAAAACCCAGTCTGTCATATACCCCCGTGTTTAGACTAACCCTGAGTTAACAATGCTTGTGTGAAAATGGGACAACCTCTGCAAGTGTCAATATTTATTCCAGGCCTGTGTGAAAAGCCTTCAGACTGCTCAGTCAGTCAGTCAGGCTGCCACCGCGCATAAACATCCATTCACAGAACTTATTCCATCGGTAAAGAAGAGCCTGAGAGACGATAGAGGGTTCTGGGAAAAAGCTACTTCTATTTCAAACTTTTGTTTTTACTGACTGTGTACAAAAAATATCCTCCTGAGCAGATTTCAGTGAAGCTGCTCTTTGACAGCTGCGTGAACTGGATATACGGAGATCTCTCCGGTCTGAACTGCGTCTGTCATCGATTACTTTGGTCTTTAATCACGTGACATTATTTTTCTCCTCACTTCCGCAAATAAGCGTCAGAGCCGCGGTCAGAGCAGCTGAGTGCGGCAGTCACAGCAGAAAGTGAAAATACAGACATCCTGCCACCGAGCCGTGTGTCATGTTGAACCCGTCAGGGCAGAATCGGTAACAACGCAACAAACAGACGTTTATAACCGGTGGGTTTTTAACTGAAATGTTAGCATTGTTGTTCTGTAGCTTTGAAGGTTGTTTGAAAGCTGTTTTTTTCCTAGGCTGAAGTGTTTATCGGTAGCCGGGTGAAAAACAAGTTAGCTTAGATTAGAGGGACTTTACACACGGATCAATCTGGTAACAACTCCATTCCCTTTGCCGTGTTGTGTCAGCTGGACACTTTGCTGAATAATGTGTTTGTAACAATGGTCAACATTAGCCAGTCGGCTAGCTAACCAACTGTTTACATTTAACCGTAAACGGTTCATGTTTGCTAAAGTGGCAAATGTTTGACAAGTGTTTAATGTACTAACAAATCACACAGAAGGTTGTTTTAGCAACGCTGTTTCAACACCTGTAAAGTCAGTTTTTGAAGAAATTCTGAAGCTTTCCCTTAGCTGCTTTCACCCAAAGCAAAGTTGCTCTGCCAACCTCTAATCTAATAGAAATAATTATTAAATAATTATAATAATAATCTGAAGACAGTGTTGCAACCTTAGTCTGCTTTGATTTATTTGCAAGTTGAGGTTTTACACTTCTTTAATGCAGGAAAAGTATGTCAATCAATGTTCTAAATACCCTTAAGAGGTAGAACTACACTTTTCATACGGATAAGTAGTAGTATCACAATTTTGTGTTCAGTACAAGCAAAACCCTGCATTCACAATCTTACCTCAATAATTAAAACAAATAGATCATTAGGAAAATGTGCTTGAATGTAACTTTAAAATTATTGGATTCTCATAGTGTGTTTTCTTTTGTTTTTTTTGATTATTTTATTATTAATGCTATTATTGTTGCTATTGTCACTATTTTTTTTTTACTGCGTAAGCATATGGGCCATACACTGTATATCTGATTCCAGTCAGCGACATTTAATAATCTATACTGTTTCACTGTAATACACAACTGTAATATGGTGTTTAAAGTCTTTTTTCAGGTGAATATATTCATGAGCACAGATAATAAGGGTGGAAAGTCTGCCTTGCTACGTGGAAATGGTCTCAAATATTGTGCTATGGTTTGAAAATCAGCCTCTAAAATATTTTTTCATTTTTTTTATTGGGTATCTCCTCTACATTTTTAACTCAGCCATTGATGGTGACCTCTAACTGAGTCAGGGAATCTTTAGAGGTCTTTGAAATAATTTTGGTGCAGAGATCAAGTCTTAACTCTTGTAAATGTGTTGCATGTATTTTGACTCAAAAATTTTACATACCAGCTTTAAAATTTTGAGCTAAGGTTACACCACGACCAACCTTCTTGAACCTTAACATCGCAGTATGTGTGTTAAACTTGATTCTCCCAAAATATTTTAAATATATCACAGTTTTAAGAAGAAAGAATGCTTTGACTTTGCTCTGAAATGCCCTTTTCCATATTTAAAGCTTGTGTGAGTATATAAATATTAAGTTCTAAACTTTGTGTGTTTAAGTGTATTTACTGAGGTAATGTTGATAAAGTTTGATGAATGTCTTGAATGCTTCCTGACTGTGATTTTTCTTTTTCTAACTCACTCACAATAGTAACTACAGCACTTGTGACTTTACCTATGCACACCGACACCCTGCCCCTGTCCACTGCCATGCTTTTGGCGTGAGGTTTCACCCTTCATCCGCCACCATCGCCACAGACTTGCAGCAAGTGCATCATGGTGGATGTTACAAAATGGCCCCTTTTCAGCCTGATGGGGCCCCAGGAGCTCTCCACGATACGGAAGGCGTGCGTGTTTGGAATGTCTGCTAATGAGGCCATCTACATCACCAATGATGATGAGGTGAGAGATCAATAAGAAAACAGAGTTGTGTAGTTCATTAAGTAAAGGAAGTCATTGCTGAACTTTCTTAGTGATGTAAGGCTTCCAAGGATGCAAAGGAAGCAAACTAGTGAGTATCTAATTGTTGCTTGGTTTTGCATCTTTTATCCATTGAACAACAATCATGCTTACTTTAGTTCAAATCTACTGAGTTTCTCTCAAACATAATATGTGTTTTTGATTGGTTTCCTACCCTGATAGCAACCATTAGGTTCTTTTAGATTTAGGCTTGCAGTGACAGCCTACAGAGAATTCTCAACCAGCTTTTCTCCACAGCAGTTTAGCATCTTTTCACTAGTCGTTTTTGTTTTAGCAAACACAAATTTACTGTGTTGCATTGCTTTCACTTATCTCATCAACCTTGGTTGTAACCACAGTGGGCATGTTTTCATTAAAAAAGTTCCTAAAACCACTTACAACAAAAGCCCAGAACCAGACTGCAGGCATGCAATGTTAGAAACTGGTAAACAGCCAAGCATTTAGCTGACAGAGAGCCAGATTTTTTTTCTTAGGAGTTGGTGATAATGGTTCACTGCTAAAAGGAAGTGAGTATTGGGCATACAACATACACTTATTGGGTAGACAGAAACATGTCCCCACATTAATGCTTTAGTTGTTCTGGACCTTCTGGATGTTGTAAAAGGCAATAATTTTGCTCTCTTCACCAACCATATGTTAAATCTTAAATGTAAAACTTTCATTGAATTGCAGCCACAATTGGCTTTAATATGTGTGCAGCCTGTAGTTTGTAGCTTGCTAACATGCAAATCATTCGACATGGTTTTTAAATAACCAATTTTAAAGATCAAAACAAACTGTTAGCTAGCATTCCCCTTCTTGCTTGTTACCAATCTGTATAACCTCTGATTTTCTGTATTAAATTGTGTGTAAAGGAAGTGGAGAATTGCTGGCTTCAGACCTGCAGCTCTTATCAGTGCAGCCCCCTGGTGTCGACGCTTGTGTGTCTGGAATGTGACCTGTTACCTACTCGGCACAACTGGGGCTGCCTCCGCTTAGCCCTGCTTATCACTGATCCACATTACATGATCGCTGGTATATCCCCCCCCCTCTCTCCGCACTCAGGTGTATGTGTTTGGGCTGAACTGCAGTAACTGCCTGGGAACAGGGGACAGCCAGAGCACCATTGTGCCCAAGAAGATCGACTTCCTCAGTGGGAGGAAGGTGGTCAGTCTGAGCTATGGCAGCGGACCCCACATACTGCTGGCCACAGAGGGTAGCTGCACAAAATACTTAATCCTCCCCCTCACAGTTGGATTGAAAAGTGCTGCAGAGTTACTAATCCTTGCTGTGTTTTAGATGGAGAGCTATTCGCCTGGGGTCATAACGGTTACAGCCAACTGGGAAATGGGACAACCAACCAAGGAGTAGCTCCAGTGCTCGTGTCTGCCAACCTGCTCAACAAGAAGGTCACAGAGGTGGCCTGTGGCTCTCACCACTCAATGGCTCTGACTGACTCAGGAGAAGTGAGTGTCCAGGGAGAGAAATGTTTCCTTTACAGTAAAGTTATACATGCAGCAGAACAGAAACCTGTTTAAAACCATTCTTATGATGCAGCTGATTCAGCTTTGGCTAAAGACATTGCTTAGTCATACTGACCCTCTCAGGTCCCTGAGTCCAGTCACTACAGTATTTGTTCCCCCTGAGCCCGAAAACTTAGAAAACTAAGCTCAAACTCAGAGAAACTTTTGTGCCTCAAACATAGTCCACCTCATACTGTTACGCACAGTATTTCCTACTGGTTCCACAATAAAACAGCATTTTCACTGCGGTTATATTTTACAAAAATGAGGATCTTGAACATTTTAACTGAGATTTGTTTAAGTAATAGTTTGACATTTGGCAAACAAACTTATTAGCTGTATTACTAAGATGTGAAGACTGATACCTAAGCTTAACTTTAATAATAATTTGAAAAAAAAGGGACCAGTATATCTCATTATATCTTTTCCTCCTAAATAAAAGGAAGCTCTCTCACCTTGCTGTCTTGCTAGTGTTGCATTTTGCACAAAATGCAGAAAGAAATTATTGTGTTAAAACAACCAGTTTAATTGCATTGCATGAGAAAAGAGGCAAAAATTAGTGTCCTTGACTTGGTAACAATTGTACAAATTTCCATTGAAGAATGGATATGGGTACATAATCTAGATGTTGGTGTTTTCTTTGTCCAATGGGAAAGGTGTATGTTTTGGCCAGGACATTAAAATTCTTAGTTCGTGGAGTCTCTGCTGGTAACCTGGCAGCTGGTGTTGACTTAGAGGAAGATTCATCTTTTGGACACTTCTGGAGCCGTCAGAGACTCCAGTGACTCAATTCCCTGCACTGCATTATCTAAATATTTTGTCACAGCTCTCACCTTTACCTCTCTGTCTGCCAGGTGTATGCATGGGGCTACAACAACTGTGGTCAAGTGGGTTCAGGCTCCACAGCAAACCAGCCCACGCCTCGCAGAGTGTCCAGCTGCCTGCAGAACAAAGTGGCCATCAGTATTGTCTGTGGTCAGACCTCCTCTCTGGCAGTGGTGGACAATGGAGAGGTGACTGTTTAATTTACACCAAAGATTTACAAGGTTTTGTTATCCATCTCCAGCCACCACAAAGCTCATGTTCTCCTCATGTCCTGCAGGTGTACGGTTGGGGCTACAATGGGAACGGACAGCTCGGACTTGGAAATAATGGGAACCAGCTCACTCCATGCCGCCTCATAGCTCTGCAGGGTTTATGTGTGCAACAGGTTTACAGAGATATTTTATACTATAACTTAGATTGTGGCACATTTAGTCATTCAAATCTCATCCTTGGATAATTTTTACTAAGAGTTCAACACTTATGGACTGTGAACATGCAGGAATTGGATGACATTTAAAATTTGTAGGCTTGACATCAAAAGTTTGTTCTTTTTCCTCTCCTCCTCCAGATTGTCTCAGGCTATGCCCACGCTCTGGCACTAACTGACGAGGGGTTGCTTTATGCTTGGGGTGCCAACACATACGGACAACTGGGCACCGGCAACAAGAGCAACCAGCTGAGCCCGGTTCAGATCATGACTGAGAAAGAGAGGTGAGGGACGCCATTACCACAGAGAAGATAAATCTCTCCTCTCACTGTTTCTTAAGCCATGCTCAGTTCTCTCCTCTGGCTTCTTTGACAGGATTGTAGAGATTGCAGCCTGTCACTCCACACATACATCAGCTGCTAAGACCCAGAGTGGTCAGGTATACATGTGGGGCCAGTGCAGGGGCCAGTCCATAGTCCTGCCTCACCTCACGCACTTTGCCTGCACTGACGATGTCTTTGCGTGCTTCGCCACCCCCTCAGTTATGTGGAGGCTTCTCTCCATGGGTAAGACATTAGACTCATGTAAGTGACTGCCCCTGTGATTTTTTTATTCCATCAATTATGAATCAGGCTTCTGTTATTGTGTTTTATTAATGCATTTTTTTAACCATCGACCATGAAGATATTAGTTTTATTCCATAAAAATAAGCAAACATCTTTAACAGAAAGCCCATCACAGTGAACATGGAATTTACTTTATAGTAACGTCAATATCATTAAACAGTGCAGTTAATGGCAATCCAAACTTTTTGTTAGCAAAATGACCAAATTTCATGCCCCTCGTTAACCTGCCATTCCCTCTCTCCATCCCCTAGTAGCAGAGAGTACAGGGGCAGCGGGGTTGTTTACCTAAATATTTTAGTTAAGTCTGTCAGGCTCATTGATCCTTTATTTGACTGAAGTTTGTGCAAGTTGGAATGTGTCCACAGCTCTGAATTATCATTAGCCTGACTGCGCTGTGTATTGATAAATCCATGGCGCTGTCCGTGGTGCTGAAGCAGCAAACAGATTTATAATAGTGATTTTCTATTTATTGCCGCTGGTAGACAGGAAGTTATAGACAGAATTGTGTTACCAGTCAGAATATGACATACATATTGAAAAAAAACTGTTGAATAGTAAGTTAGCACTTCATTTCAAAACCAAAGTTACAAAGTCAAGCCAAACTTAAGGGAGAACAGATGTGAAAATGTAATGGAAAACCTGACGTGTCCTTCAGCTTCATTACTTCATATGAAAACTTTTTTCTACCAGGGAGGTTTGAAATCAGTCTTAAAACACATGGTAATTAAGCAGTAGTAAATAATTTATAGTTAAATAATTTATAGTTAATAGTATGAGACACCCAAAAATTCAGTTTAGCTGTCGACATTTACGTGTGAAGGCCTTGGATTTATTCCTGTCCAACTGTCTTGTTGCCCCTCTACTCTTGTCTGTGTAAAAAAAAAGATTGAGCTCCTTATTTACAGATTCATTGTTTTCTAATAAGTTTCTAATAGTTTCCTAATATATTCTCCAATATTTAATTAATTAATTACTGTAATTAATTAATTGATTAATTAATTAGTCTTTACAAAATACATAGTTCTGTCCAAGAAACTGCCTAGGAAATATTAGTACAATAAAACTCAATCAAACACACAGAAAGTCTGGTCTGTTCTTTTTTAACTGGAAAAAAACAAGTAAAACTACTGCTGCAGTTTTTTATCCTCCTTAAGTCAGAGCTTGATGTGTGTGGGCGTATGTGGGTGTGTTTTCTTTCTCTAGAGCATGATGACTTCTTGACTGTAGCTCAGTCTCTAAAGAAAGAGTTTGACAACCCAGAGACAGCTGACCTCAAGTTCTGCGTCGACAGCAAATACATCTACGTCCACAAAGCAGTTCTCAAAATCAGGTCAGAGATTCGATCTCAGGGCTGTCAGTTTTTCAGTCGTGACTCTGTAGGATTAACATTCAGAAACAACTAACATCCGTGTGTATTCTGAAACAAATTGTTGTGCAGGTGTGAACACTTCCGGTCCATGTTTCAGTCCCACTGGAATGAAGACATGAAGGAGGTGATTGAGATTGACCAGTTCTCCTACCCAGTGTATCGCTCCTTCCTAGAGTTCCTTTACACAGACAATGTGGAGCTGCCTCCTGAGGATGCTATTGGTCAGGACACACACACACACACACACACACACATACACATATCTCAGCCTGATCTTTACTGACATTTGTCTGCGTGTGTTTGTTGTTAATACTTAGTGTTACTGTCTGTGTTGTTGTCAGGGCTGCTGGACCTCGCCACGTCGTATTGTGAGAACCGCCTGAAGCGCCTGTGTCAACATATTATAAAGAGGGGGATCACTGTTGAAAATGCCTTTTCCCTGCTGTCTGCTGCTGTTCGCTATGATGCAGAGGTCAGTGTCTGCCATCAGTCTGCCATCTGTCATATGTTTGGATACATTTCAGAAAGGAAAGAGCAAATGGAAGTGTCACTGCAAAAAAAAAATATTCCAGAGTTTATCTGGATTTATCTCTGGATGAGCACAATCAAACTGGTGTCTTCCAAATTTTTCTTTAAGTGTCAAAACCAAGTAAAACAAAAGTGGTTTCAGTGTAAATATTGGTAGACTGTAATTTCAAACCAGACTTGTTTAATTCTGAACCAATTCTTAAGGCTTAGGCTCATATGAAGAAAGGAGATGGGACAGGAAATGAATGGAAGTGCCATAAAACTGCCGTTTTTTCAATGAGTACTTGAGGTTTGGTCCAAAAGCAAGTAAATCCCAATAGAGCCCCATACTATGATGCCCAACTTTACAGTGGAAATAAGCATGTTTACAATCTGATAAAAAATCTAGTTCTGGTTTCTGGAGGTCATGTCCACATTTGTGACAACTGTAAGGGGTGAAGTTTATGCAACTTAGTCACATCAACTTATATTAAGGCTTAAAGTATTGGATTATTAAGGGCTTTTCCACTTTGAGTGGCTTTCTGTCTGGTGGGCATCACCTCAAATAGTTGAGTCCCCCAGCTTGACCTCTTGGCCTTGTTTGTGGTGCTGTTGCTTTCCAAAGAATTTTTTATGCAACTATTAGACAAATAACACAGCTTGCTGCGTAGTTAATTGTACTAAAAGACTGTCTAAGAAGTCTGTGCTCCACCCATGCTCCACCTCTTTGCCAAGTTTTAGATTAGCCAGGATTTAGATGGAGTTGGGCACTGCCAAGATCACCACAGACGAAGCCACTGAGCCTCACAATTCCTCTTAAGAAACCTGTGGGTGGAGTCATGGAGACTACATCCGAGTTTCCCACAGGCAATAGTTTCGATACAGGCGGTTGAGTAAAGCCACAAGGTTGCTGATAGAAACTTATAGTTGGATCTCTTCTTCACTTGGTGGAGCTCTTTGTTGTGTTTGATCAGACAATAATTGATCTGTGATAAAAGAGGTTCCCATGTTTCATTACTTTGAAGCAGTTTGATAACATTAATTCGGCGTGAAATTTATCTTCTTTCTCAATGTGAATGGTGGATCATGACTAATGAAAAATAAAATTGAAGTATTTGCCTCACAGGTCATTTCAAGACTAAAACATTAAATTTTTTTATTGTTATGGAGGCTGTATTCTGGTTTGTTCGACATAAAGAGCATAATACTGTTGCCCTACTCTCCGTACAAAGTCTAAGACCTGTTTCCCACCAAAATATCAACATCTCTCTTTGATCTGAATGATTTGAATGAACCTGTCACATCTTTGTGCATATTTCACTACCTGTGCACTGTGAGCTTGGCATCAAAATACCACAAAAACAGACAAAGGGAATTTCAAGGTCAATAAAATGCAGTCACACTGTTGCTCACACCACAAAAATGAGACTCTTAAGAGTTATTCCAAATGTCTTCTTATTCTCTTAAAAAACATCGGACTAAATCTGAAAAACATTTACTAATTTGTACTCTTATCTTTGTCATTCAGGACCTGGAGGAGTTTTGCTTTAAGTTCTGTGTGAATCACCTGACTGAAGTGACCCAGACAGCTGCTTTCTGGCAGATTGACGGCAACCTGCTCAAAGATTTCATATGTCGAGCCAGCCGCTGTGGAGCCTTCAAAAACTGACCTTGACCCCAGATGGTTCCAGACACTAATGCAGAGGCTGCAGCGGCGACTACGGGAGTGACCTCTAAAAAGAGATTTATCACTCCAAGTCGACTCCATGTCCCCCCCACTGACGGATGGTTACACATAAGAAATGTTTGGCTCATCACCATCACCGTCAGATTTGTTATTCATCTCATTCCAGACTAAAACCAGCGTGTTCGACATGTGAGCTGCATATACTGAAACTACAAGGCTGAGCTGACAGGTAGCAGCATTGTCCCACAGTGCAGTCACAGTAGCTGTCTGCCGCAGTGCCTGACTGCCTGTTCATTTACACACTTTGTGTAAAGCAGGAACTGAAGTGCATTGAGACGTATACTCCTCTTGATCAAGTTGTTTCTTTTGACTTGCGAGTTTCTTGCCAGTCACCTGATAACCACTTTACTTTTTCAATTATTCTGTTTAACTGACCAAGATACTTCCTTAGTGCTTGCACTTGTTTTAAAACATTCTTTACTATAATAGTTTTGGTTTGACGTCTGGAGTTTAGGTTTCTGGGTTGGTGTGAGAGGCTGTTTGCACTTGTAGATGTCAGGATAGAACGAGTTCTTTTAAGACTGGATGCTGGCTTTTCAAGAACAGATTTATGAATTTTGTTTAGCTAGAACTGTAATATGACCCAAAGAGTGGAACTGGTGTTACAAACGAGCTTCAGAGTGAGATTCAGTCTTAAAGCTTTTGATTCCATTAGTTAGAAAGTGATATTTAGTGCAGCTACAACTCCATAACAAAAAGAAAACCTTTTTAGCTTACTTTGATTGCACCGAAAATTTCAGTTGGTGTTAAGTTAGTTAAACTTGTCTTGTTACGCTGATACAAATATGAGGCCATTAAAAAGCAGTTTACATTGAGGCATGTGGCCTTGCAGAAGCTTTGTTTGTATGGGCCTGGACACCTTTTATCCACATATCTACTGTATGTTAAAATAATATTTTACAGTATTATCGTTTCTAAAGCTGTTTATTGACCTCTGCACTACTGCTGAGTATTTTGAAGAACATATTTGCTCATTTCTATGCAGGATATTTCTATCTCAAAATCAATGATGATGTCTATTGATTGATTCTGAGTATGATGATGTGCCAGTTAAATTTTGACATCTGCAAACAAATGAATAAAAGACCCTCTTTTTCTGTCAAAAAAATGTATTTTTGTTTTCAAAAACATAACAAATAACAAAATAATTCAATGATAAGGGGTTTTTTTTACATAGTAATAATTTCGAAAGTACAGTCATCCATAATTATTAGTTTGTATTAACTTTATAAACTGTCTCTTTTGTGGAGCTGTTAATTGCCACTAAACCACATGATGCAAAAAATCTTTGTACCAAACATGCAGCAAGTCCATCAACACAAACTTTTTTCTTTTATCATGTATGAAACAGAATTTTTAGTAAAAAAGTACAGCAAACAAAAACCTATAAGATTTAAAATACAGTAACATATTATCTTAGTATGGATTTCTTCAGCCACAGTTCACTCTCTGTCTGGCATCAGATCAACAGATTGTCCATATTGTTACCGTTCCACAGTGGCCTCATCCTTAACAAATGTTCCCAAAAATGTTCTGGGAGAGAAGCTGAGAACTCCAACATGTAAAGCTGTACTAAAAACTGTGTTTTGGACTGTTTCAACAAGTAAACTGTTGTCAAAATAGAGTTGCTATTTATACTACACCCCTGATAAAATTTTTTTCTTTCTCAAATAAACTGACTTTGGCCCTGAAATACCAGCTAAGAAATTCACAAATACAAAGAAAATTATAAAACAAAGTAAAATCACAGTGACAAAACGTTTTGGTTTTTCATCTGCCTTTGGATGAGTAAACGCCTTCTTTTTAAAGTACCTGAAGAAGAAATGCTGATGGCAAACAACATCTTGGCTCAACTGAAAGAAAAGGAACAAACGACTCACATTTACTGTATTAATGAAACTTTGACACTTGCCAGCAAAAGAGGCAAACTTGGTTCTTTTTGTGATGTTGAGTAGGGAACAAAATATTCCTTCAAGTTCTGTATTTTCAGTACAAATTTTAAAATAAAACCTGTTTCATCCAACCAATTTTTTCACTAAAAGCAATTTGTAATATGACAGAAACTAATGTGAAATCTTTCTAAAAGAACCTGAATTAAAAGGTCAGAAACGGCAGTATTTCTTAAGGAAACTTAAGAAAGCAAAACTCCCACGGCAAGTTTTTGTCAACTTCTACTAAGGAGCAATCAAAAGCATCCTGACTGGAAACATCACAAACTGGCATGGGATGTGCACGGCCCAGGACAGGAAGACTCTGCAACGAGTG
>JAPZDV010000005.1:7238895-7280389 GCA_029814665.1 Acanthurus lineatus
TCTTACATTCAGGTCCTTGTGCCTCCTTAAGCACAGGTGCTGCACAAACACAGAAACACAATGAATATTACCACCTTGTGTGGCTATACACATTAATACACACACATGCATATATATATAGATATTCACACACGTGTATGGATGTACTACAAGTACTGTAAATTAAGGGTTACATGCTCATCTATGCATCATATTGAATCAACAAAATGTGTCTACGTTGGTTACATTGACTTAAACCAAAGTAATTAACTGATTATGTGCAGATATTTGTTTAAATTTCTCTTTCATCAACTGCTTTCTAGATCACAACAGCATGTAGAACAGTTCAGGAGGACTTGATAAAGTTTTTCTGATAACTCAGATGTTTATTTGCCTGTGAGCAGCCACAGACTATAGTGTTCAGAGTCCTGTGTGCCTTTTCTGATTACCGTTTCCTGGCACGATGATGGAGTTTTCTGGAACAGGTATTTCCTCTGCTTTCTTTATCATCTTGTCCTCCAATTCTGAAACATCAAGAGCTTCATCAGACCTCTTTTTTCATAGTAACCTCACAGTAAATCACAACTTCAAGGTCAAAAGTGTTTGTAGGTTTGTCTTAGTTTAGTGTGTGCAGGCTCATGCTAATGTAGTGGGGCAGGAGAGAGTAAATGCAGCCTGGGCCTGGTTTATTATCAAATTATCATATTGATCATATTATCACATTGTGATAGAAAGAGACAGAGTGTGAGAGGAGCAGACCTCACGATTGTCATAAGTATGGGGAGTCTTTCCGTCAGATCTGTAGTTTGAGAAGACATGAACTCACTCACACTGCAGGGAAACAGTACATCTTTAATCAATGTGATAGCAGTTTTAGGTAACGTAGGTAAAGTATAAGGAACTGAAATTACAATTACAGAGTCCACACAGATAAGAAACCATTTATCTAAAACCTTTTTTCTTAGTTCAAACAAGTGACATCAGCTTAGCAGCAGCGGAGAGAAACTGTAGCAGTGTGACTTTTGCAGAACGAGTTTGAACCAGTCAGGGCATTTCAGTTTTCAAATACATTTGTGTGTCCACATGGGAGAGAAACCTCGTAGTTGTGAATAGAGTGGGAGGAGTTTCTTGTTGTTAGGTAATTACAAATCACACATGCGTATCCACACAGGTGAAAAAGCTTTTCACTGTGAACTTTTTGACAAAAGTTTTTCTATCTCATAAACCTACAAACAGCATGAGAGCACTCACACTGGAGAAAAACTTTACAAGTGTAAAAAATGTGGGAAAGGTTTTGGTTGAACAAGCAACTGCATGCCCCACTTCTGTATCCACATTGGAGAGCAACCGAATAGTTGTGACCAATATGGCAAATGTTTTAATAGTTCATATAGTTATAGCCGACACCTGCGTCTTCACACTAGTGAGAAACCATATGGGTGTTCACAGTGTAAAAGACTGTTAACTCGATCTCAGTCCTTAAACAAAAGCTGCTGTGTCGACGTAGATGCAGACTATCTGACTCTGTGTTACAAAGAAGCTCAATTCAGCAGCTCACCAACAGAAGCAACAACCAACAATCAACAACAGCTAGAAAAATTAATAAGTGTGCTTGTATAAAGCAATGATGGACAATTCCACCCAGTACATGTTTTGTTTTTTTTTTTCATGGTTTTAGACAGTAATGGACCACTAAGTAAATAAGATATTTAAAAGATATAGTTTGATTTGAGCCCAGGCTATCCTCAAAAAAGTTTCTATGTGTGAGCCAAATCCTGTGTGTTCTTTAATGAAGCAATAGGAAAAGATATTTGGTCTCAGTTTATCCGTTTATTTAGCAGTAAATGAATAAAGCATACCGAGCTCTGGGTCTCGATCTTCCTTTCCCTGACAAACAACAGAGTGTGTCAGTTCACGAAGTCTGACTAACTATTTTCCCCTGACCCAGTATTCTTATTCAATACAGAAATGTTGAATAAACATATTGGTGTAGTCTCTCTCCTGATTGGTTCGCTCCAATCTGCCTCCATTTCTCGCCTCGATCTTCTGCAGCTGCGGTTGTGGGATAGCTCCTGTTTCTGCAACCACAAGGCATAACACCTCTTTTCCCACTGCCCTTCTGGGCAACAACACCCTTGTTGTTAATCTTATAACTACTACTGTTGTGTCTGTTCCCCCTCTACGGCTAGTACCTGCTTTCTCACCAAAAATAGGGATAAACACGGCCAAACTGTTTTGACTCTCTCTCTGTCACACCATCTCTGTATTTTTCCCACTGTTTCAGTTCCCACATCCTATTCTAATGTGAGGCTCCACTGCTCATGTATGCTTACTGTTAGTTAATAAGGCACCTCATATTTGGATATGAACTCACACTCTGCACTGTTCTTATTAAGCTTTTAAATCATTGCATATATTTACAATAAGCAGTAACCAGAAAAGGTTCATTGAGTTTGCCATGTTTTTCTTAAGTGTGTTCCAAAAATGCAATATATATTACAATATTTAGTTGCATTAACTAAACATTTGCTGTTTCTATAGCATTAGTTGTCTCAATAAATTAATAGTTAAATAAATTAATCAATAAATCAACTTAGAAACTGAAAACATTTAAAACAAAGCTGAGATGATAGTAACAGCTCTAGATTTACCTCAAAACCACAAGCATTTTAAAATATTATTTCAGTAGATTTTCAAAGTAAAAGCTGAAGTTATGTCCATCATTGGAATTTTTATATTATTTAAACTTTGTAAGGGGCCAAATAGAATATATAAATATGTACTGTACTATAAAAAAAAAAAATTAACAATGCCTGAAATTAATCCGAATGCGTAAATGACTAAATAGATTAATAATACATTGTTTTTTTATTTGTTTTTTAATTGACTTATGTCAATGAATAAAGTGTTTGTAGTTCTAAATTATAGGGTGACCATTTGGACTTAAACCCATCATTTATAGTGTTATCTCTTGGGAGTGGAAGTAATAAATTACATTCACTTTATTTACTACAACATTTAAAAATCTGTAAACTTAAGAAAGTTTTTTACATCTTAAATGACCTCTTGTATTTTACCACATTTTAACTCACAGTTGTTTGGTTGAAAGAAATCAGGACAACCTGAATGTGGAATAAAAGAAATGAAATTAACGGCTGCAGCAAAATAAAGCTGGTGGTGGCTCTGTGGCCACAAGAGGGCAGAGTTTCACAGATGACACTCTGCTCTGAACAGACAATGTCATAAATGGGTTCCTGAATTTATGCATTCATTGGACGAAAGTGATTAAGTGCACCTGTCTATGAATGGTGCAAATATTCACAATAATTTAAGTTAAGAATGACAAAATTGTGTTTATGACTAAGTTAACATTATTTTACCTTGACATAAATGCTTGTTAGGGACAGAGCCCGTAGGTCAAGGACCCTGTTGTTTTTGTAACGTTTCTTTCTTCTTCATATTATTACAATAACGTCTCTCTGAACCTTAATTTGACCCCATGAACTAGGTCAAAAACTCACCAAATTTGGCACACACATCCGGTCTGGTGAGAAAATTTGATAAAACATAAAAATCCAACCCCAAAAGTGCCAAAATTTGCTCTTGCACCACCTAAGCAGCACACTAAAACAGCCACCACGGCCTGTAGGAATATCGTAGAGACATCAAACCAAAGCTGAACTGTAGGACTCATCAAGACTTTCTGTTCACGCTGTACACCCACAACTGCAACCCCTGGCATGGATACAACTCTATTGTGAAGTTTGGGGATCACACCACCATCATCGGCCGGATTTCAAACAATAATGAGTTTTCATATTGGGAGGAAATCAACCATCTTGCAGAATGGTGCACAGAAAACAACTTACTGCTCAACGTCAGTAAAAACCAAAGAGCTGGTAGTTGATTTTAGAAAAATGGAGGCAAAGACACACAACCCTGTCTACATCAGTGGAGCTGAGGCGGAGCAAGTGAGCAGTTTTAAATTCCTGGGAATGGACTTCACATATCTCTGCCCTGGTAAAAAAAGCTCAGAAACGGCTGTATTTCTTAAGGAAACTTAAGAAAGCAAAATTCCCACGCCAAGTTCTTGTCAACTTCTACAAAGGAGCGATTGAAAGGATCCTGACTGGAAACATCACAAACTGGCACGGGATGTGCACAGGACAGGAAGGCTCTGCAGCAAGTGATTAAAACTGCCCAAAACATCATCGGTATCAATCTACCAAGCATCAGTGATATTGGGGAGGTGAGGTGCCTGCGCAGAGCCAAAAGAATACTAAAAGACAACACCCACCCCAGCCATAGCCTGTTCACTCTGCTGCCGTCAGGCAAAAGATACAGAAGTATCTGCTGCCGCACCACCAGACTACAGAGCAGCTACTTCCGTCGGGTGTGAGACTACTTAATGCACCATCTGCACTCCTCCATGTTAAATTATTTTATTTTTTATACTATCAATTAATCAGTCAAGAGGGAACTACATTTCAATTTCATTATACAACCTGTTGTATAATGACCAATAAACCTCCTTGTATCCTCGAATTGTTTGCTAAACACATTATGTTTGCAGGCTGAAATCTGTATGACTGATTTTAATTTCCAGCCCTTACTGTTAAGATATAATGAAATACACAATATACAATGTAATTTTTATATGAAACGGTAAAAAAGACTGTGTGTAATTTGAAATACGAAACAGTAAAAACCAACATTCATGCTGCTAAAGCAGCTGCAGTTGGACTCATTTGCTCACTGCTGAGACAACCTCGTTCATAGCGTTCATGGCCTTTTGCAGCTCCATCTGTTTCCTTTGTAACTCTGTGAAAACAAAACATGTTGTCATCAAGGAATCATTATTGTTTGATTACAATAAAATTGCAAGTTGAATTGTACATCTTATATCAGGGCTAAACCAGGCAAAATTAAAGCTGTATCTAATTGAGCTCCAATGCACTCAATATTAAATAAATATACACTAATGTACCAAAATAGTCACATTGATAAATTGTAGGAAAATTAATCAATTAAGCCTTAATTTGTAAAATTCAGAAATTAAAACCTTCTCATCATAATTATAATTATAATTATTATTATTATTAGATGTGTTTTTGTTTCATTTTCATAACAACAGTTGTGTAGTAATTTTGTACAATTTAACCTAATTCAAAATAAAATTTTTTAGCCAGTTTTTATTTCATGATGTCATTTTTCCCAATTACATTTTTTTTATATAATGTAACTTTCTATCACAGTGGTGACCAGTTTCCTTACAGCCAATCACACGTCCCCTCTCTCTCTTCAGTTCTTAAAAATTTCTCACTATCCAAAATTTTGGTTAATTTGTATGTTTTGTCTATATCATTATTTCTCTCATACTGCATTTTTTTTTCTGTAAACAGTGAGCATTTCAGGATTCTGTAAAATGTGGGCCAATTTATTGATAAATAACTACATCTTGTCAGTTTGACAAAGATCACTACTTAAATAAAAATGTTTTCATCTCATTTTGCTTGATTAAACTCAATACTCTACACCCATTTGCCTGGTCAGCAAAGTTGTTAGGAATTTGGCTGCGATCAGCTCATGGTTGTGATTGTTGGAGATTTGACGGCTTGATGCCAGATGTAATTTCCTCTGCTGCAGAGGCCAGTGAGCAATAACAACCATACTTTGCTCTTATTTAAAACAGAAGGCCTAAAATTTTTATTGCATTTCCTCTAACATGCAATAATGTAGGTGTGCCTCAGTGCAGCTGACTGGTAAAGAAGCACAAAGGCAGTTTCAGACTGTAAAGATGAGCCACATAACTCAGTAAATGTCTCCCAAAAGTCAATTTGACAGTGCAATGAAAATTACGCACCAGAAAAACAGATTGTGGGATGGATGGAAACAAAACTTTGTGTCCATGAGTTACCACTAATATTATGAACTTGTCCATTATTGTGAGTCAGCACTGACTAGCTATATGCTAGCACAGCAGGTTCATGACTGTAACCATGGCAACACCAACCAGCTTATGGTCTGTTTTGTCAGGCAATTAAAAAGAAGGGCATGGCAAACAAAAATTTAAAACATTATTATTAGATGTGATGGCAAACATGATAATTTTTTAAAAAATATTTATTTAATCTTATTACTGAGGCTGTGACGCCCCCTCTGGCCCATAAGGGTGCCACGGTGCCTGTGTTGAAAACAGTGGATCTACACTACTTTGTCAACTTTAGCTGAAAGCTAAACTGAGCATATTAACACATTAATGTGGCACTCTCGTGCTGAATGGGTTCACTCACCTTTCTGCTGCTTGGTCACAAGATTAGCAAGTTTCCCAGAAGCCTTCATCATCTTCAGTGCAAGGTCATAATCTGTAGAGGAGAGAGCTTTAGACTCTACTGCAGTAGTTAAAATAAAGGTGAGACGTGCTGTCATGGAGACTCGTGACTCACCCTCCTGGCTGGCTTGGTCGGCCTGAATTCTGCTGGAGATATCTGTAATCTCATTTATGAAATCATCAAAGATATTCTTTGTGCATCCTGCCATGTTGCAGCTTTTCCAGAAGCTGGCTGAGTCGATGCTGGGCTCTGGGGCTGAACTGACTGCCACTGGAGACTCAGGAGACGGGAGGACAGTAACATAGACGGGTTCAACAGGTGGAGCCAGGAAAACGGCTGGGCTGGTGCATGGAGGTGAGTCAGTAACGTTGCAGGGTTTGGAGTGATCAGGAGAGGGAGGGGGTCCGGTAGAGCTTTGCTGTGGGACAGGACTCAGCACAGGAGTGAACCCTAAAAAAGAGACAGCTCCATGAGTCATCACAGCTTATGTAACGTCACTCAATTTCAGTGTCAGCTTTTAATTTTTGATTGATGTACAAACTTCCTATAGAAGCAGCATCTTCCTCACCTAAAAACAGATACTGTGCATCTGTGTTTCCTATGTACTTTATTTTGAGGACACATTCAAATACATGCTGAAATGGTAAATCAGATAGTAGCGAAAGTATCTACACTTTGGCACAAGAAATGCACAAAAAAGTTTTTCTTCCCAAGTGTTTACAAGTGTGTGAACAGCCAAAATCAGATTTTGCACTTTGTCCACACTTATTTAACATCCCTAACCAACCCTGCACTGTTAGCTTTTAATCTAAGTTACTGTTGACATGTATGTGTTTTACTAAAAATTCTCTTACAGTGCACTTGTGTTTTTTTAATTGCTCACACACTCTAAAAAACTTCACCAAAGAGTGAACTTTACTTTACCTCCACCCTCGGTCTTCACCACCTCCACTGGATATACAGTCTGAGTTGTTTGTGCAGCTTTTGTCACTGGAAGTGAATGAGACTCAATGCTGCTCCCTACAGGAGGCAGCAGACTCTCTGACTCAGCATCCTGAGAGGAAGCAAGCACATTTTATACCGGATTAAAACAGTTCTGCTAGAGGTGATGATTAACTACATGTGAATCACATTTACACAATATAAACATATACACTTGTGAAGTTGTAGAGATTCTGGGAGTCTATATTCTGAGAGAAACTTTATAAAATTAGCTTTGGGAATCAAATAGTTAACCTTGTGACTGTCAGAGAAAAAGACCAAATATGCTAAAGGACTTAATACAAAATAAAATAACTGCTCAATTGCTAAAAAGAAAAGAGAAAAGATCAGGAATTAGAGTTTTTAAGGAAAAGCAGACTTACAATTTAATGGTGAGCCACACATTTAACAAAACAGAGCTATGTTTAACAACTCACTGATTCATCATCCTCTTGATTTTCATTTCTTCTCTCATTCTCCACTTGATATCCTATAGGAGACAGCAGGAATTTTTTATCTATGTGTATATTCCTATTTGTCCGGGTTACATTCAGAGTGCACACTGACTCTGCTGTGACGACTTACCTGATGTGGACCCAGTGGAACTTTCAGTGTCTTTCCTGTGGATGGAGAAAATGATCCTCTGCTGTTATTTTTACCGAACAAAAGAGAAACTTAACATCTAAATCCAATACACCAGTCCTGCAAAATAAACCTAACATCTATTTTTTATGGTTGTTGACACTTTGTCATTATGTTTGAGGCAAACAGTATAACACATTGTGAATACTCTTAAAATTGACTTGTGCTCCTTTTTTTTCATCTATAAAAAGGGAATTGATCTCACCTGATCAACTGGTGCCCGATTGAGAGGAAATTTAAAAGAAAAAGAGAAGAAAAATCAAAATCTAATTTTTGAGCATTACAAGCCTCTGCTAATGATACAGCTATATAAAATGAGACTTACTTGGACCTCTGGAACAGCGTTTGCACTTTCCTCTAAATCATCCTCTAAAGGTGCAAACATTTCGATGTCTGTTTCAGGATCATTCTCATCTGCAGAGAAAGAGATATATTAAATGAGTTTGTAAGTCTATAAGTATTTCATGCAGAGGAGCTGAACCCATAAGAAATCCCTGCGTTGTTGAAAACCTGAATCTGAAGTATCCGGAAGTTTCCTTTTCCAACCTTCAGATTTGCGTTTAGACGGGCCGTCTTCCTCTCTGTGACAGAGATAACAGTTGAGGAAAAAACAAAAATGTGAAAGGGCTGCAAATCACATATTTAATAAAAGCCACAGACTCTCCCCTGCCTGATAACCTGCTGGTGTTAGTCTTGTTTTTCAGTTGTATCTCAGGAGCTCATTGACCTGAATTTGAATGCATGCAAAGTAATGCTGACAACCCGCTGGTATTCTTCAACCTGTATGATGTTAGTTTGCTTTTGTTGGTTCAACTTTGTTTGTCTAAGGTGAGAATGCTGTTGATAAAGAGAGAACAAGTGATGGAGAGTTTGCAGAATTCTTTATTTTCCTGCCAAGTCAAGACTTCTTGACTTCACACACCTGCCACTTGGACTTGAAATTGTCACCTGAGAGATTTAAGGTGCCAGAAGTTTGATAAGCTACATTTGTGAAACTAATAATCATTTGAGTTTTAATAATTTCTTGAAACTTGAGATGCTACAAAACTTTACACAAATCATTCAAAACATTAATGGGAATGAAGTTCAAATCTTAAAGAAAAGCCAAATACAGCACACTTACTTGTCACTGAAGGGCAACCGTCTCTGTTTCAAAGGGTTAGAAGCAGAAGCAGAATAATTAAAATCACTGAAAAAAATAGCTTTTTTAAAACACTTTACAGTGAATATGACCAGAAGTTTGCATACCTGCTGAGACCTAACAGACCCCAGCACACCACGTCAATGTTTTAAACAGACAGGCTTTGGTCAGATCAGGCTCATTTAACTTATATCCTTTGACTCTGCGCGCAGAGGACACACTGTATAAAATATTGTTGTATTGATTATATTATAAATGTTAAATAAAATTCTATGCTAAAATTCAATATTTACAACTACAACTACAACTTTTGTATAAAATTCCAGAGAAATGAATTTTATTCATTTTTATCTCACATTATTCACGTTCATTTAATATGATAGTTTATTTGACCGAACAGAGTGTCAGGAAGAAGTTAGAGAATGATGGGCATTTTTAGGAAATCTTCAGGAAAAGTTGCATTTTGGAGGACTTTTACTTTGATTAGCACCATAAACAGCAAGTCAACTGGTCCATGTAAGCTGTGAATCTTTATTTACTTATTTGCTGCTGCATAGGATTTTCTCAACTACATTATTATCTTTGTAATGTTTGCGGCTTTTTTTCATACATCAGAAAGCGTGTACAGCAGAGAGAGTGTCACTGGTGCAAGGCTCAGGCTAAAATACTGCAGAATTTATCAGACTGGGCTGGGACTGGGACTGGGACTTAAACACATCGATGCCAGGGTCCGGCTACAGGTGTAATTTTTAGTTTGCAGGGCTTCAACTTTGAATAGTATTTTTACCTTAGAGGATAATTGCTTCGAACTGCTGGATGAGTTGGAATCGCTGTAGTATGCAGACGGTCCGGCCACTGCAGAATCACCTGACGAGAAGAAAGACGTCTGATGAGTAAAACCAGGAAGACAACTTCAAACAGCACAGGAGACGCCAGCTTTCTGAGCAGGACTTACCGTTGATGTTCCTCTTGTGTGATGCAGGAGCATGCTTGTCACAATACAAACTGAAAAACACACAGACTTGGTTTGATACAACAAGATCAGATATTAAAGAGCAAATAAAAAACAGAAATGTTTTGTATTTTAGTCTTATAAACAAAATGTTTATAAAAAAAGTGAACATACTTACATTAAAATTCTATTGGACAAACTTTCCAAGCTGATATTTCCCTCAGTCTTCTCACAAGCAAGGCAATACATCTCACAAATATAAAACATGGACAATGTTACTTCCAAACCAGGGCTTGGAAACAGACAAAACCTTCCTGAAGCAATTATTCTAAATTTAACTTAACTTTTTAACTTAAATCATCGTTATTTCCAGAATAAACACAGGCAAGAAGTCTGTTTGATATTCTCTTTGTTCCCAAACCTTCATATGTGAGGTGATCAAAAACTTCCAAGATTGTTCTTATGAAGGAACAAGGTGTGTCAAGATAATGTGCAAGAATCAGGTAGCAAAAACTTTTGTGAATAAGCATCCAAGTTACATGGTTCCATTAATCCTCCAGTAAGAAACTGTACCCAATAAATCTCTTTTGCCTCCTGCTTTAGCCACTTTTCCTCAAAACTCCTCCAAGTATTTCAGGACACTTCAGAACTTTTTTGACATTGCATTTTTCAGTGATTTCCCTTAAGCTTACTATGTAGTGGATAGTTTTCATTGGTCAAACCTTAGATGATGCAGCTTCACGCGCACTTTTGGAAGTTCCAGGCTTTTCTGAGGGCGACAAATCTCCATTTACAGAGCCATTGTTTTCTGGAAATGAAACAACTATTCAGTACATATGTTACACAATTATATGGTGTTTACATGTAGACAGGAAGACAGGCAAAAATTATTACCTTTTTTAGAGTGTTTGAAGCAGAACAGCCTGAAGAATAAAAACCACATTGAGAGAGTTTTACAACCAAACCAAAACAAGAAAAATTCAGGCATTGAATTGATTCTCAGCTGCAATTACACATAGATGCTTCTTTCAACTATGAACCATACAGCCTTACAGATTTTTAGAGACTACTTTCTAAACATACAGGCAAACAATAACTTTAGACTAACTCATATTTTCCCGTGTCTGGATCCTCGACAGTCTCAGCTCCTTCCTGAACAGCACACGGGTAGTGGTAGGACTTCTTGCAGCGTCTGACTCCACATCCAGCAGTGGCTCCTCTTCCTTTACATCTGCTACACAACTAATGCAAATTACAAAAGTAACACATCTAAAACTAGCTTCAGGCAACAAATAAATGGGTAGGAATTATATCTAAAGGCGACAATAATCTTTACCAGTTTGTTTCCTCGTTTCACCTCTTTCATCACATCCTCCACAGAGAAACCAAACAGATCATCGGACTGTGGAGAATCACGGCAAAAAATACCAGCAGAAAATAACTGTAATACAGAAACAACATGAGTAAGAACAAAATACCTTTCAAAATACCATACACTGAAACACTGTTGGACAAGGAATAGACATAATTTGTAAATTAGTGCTCTATTGAAATTTTATACATTTAAAAGTCAACAAGTTTTATACACACAGTATAGAAATCTGGCAAACTAGTAAACATGAACTTTGTCTTAGACCAAGTCATTAAAATGTTTATTGTCATCCAGATATGAAACCTCAAACTGCATAAATATAGACCCATCATTGAATCATGCTGATGTGTATTGGCTGATAAAAGCTGATCATACAAATATCAGTATTGGATAATGTGTCAACTGAAATTTGACAAGCTACAAACTACAGTAAAAAGATGCCAAAAATATTTTAGCCATCTTTTAATATCAGTGACATTATTATTATCAAATTATTAATTTGTTTATGTATTGTTTATTTATAAATAATAATGTCTTAAAAAAAACTTACTATTTAACTAATTAATATTTAATAGCAACTATGCCAATTAATATAGGAAATACTAATTATTTAATAATTCTCAGTTATTATTGATTGGTATTAATCTGCAAAGCTACACTAGTAACCTCACCTGTCAAATAAACACCGTAGAGTAAAAAGTAAAATATATTCCCCTTTGTTTTGTTGCTGGAGATGTGAATTTTCAAAACTGAACTTGGTACTTGACCTAACCTGAAGTTACTCTGAAATGAAACTCTTTACCTCTGTTGCAATCTCGGGGAATCACCTCTCAAACACAAATTTGCCCTTCATCATTGTTACCACATCCTTTTATCGACAGTAGGTGGAACTCGACCTTCACACTTTGCATGTTTAACACAGTTGTTTTTCTACTGCAGTTTTTGTCTCTTTGCAATTCTGCGGTTTTTCAAAATATTAAAAAAGTCCATTAACTCTTTGCTGTTGTCTCCAAGAAGTCTCCTGCAAAGATTTCAACCAAAAACCTAGCTTACTAACTTTAGCTCCACAACTTTAGCTCAACAGCACCATGTCAGACATTTTTGCGGAATCACGGAGAAAAGATACCAATATTTACCAAACAGTTCTGATGAGCCGTGACTTCATTCTTGGTCGATAAAGCTCCGGTTGTCGCCGTCTCATCGCGCCGGTGACAAAGTACGCAGGATACTTTTTGACCGTGGCCCATTCTTGTCGGCTAGCGAAGGATAATCTCTTAAATAAAGGTTTAAATTATGGTTAAAAGGTTTTAAGTGGATCCTTATCACGTCCACATCACTTCACAGGGTTACACTCATGTTGTATGCGGGTATCATTTCACCGCCCAATGGTTGGTCATAGGTTGCCAGGTTTGATCAGAAATATCCCCCTTTGACATCCCCAAATCTTAGTGCGGTTAAATCTCGTGAGAACAAACTCAGATTTCAGGAAAAAACACAATTGATTCTCCACAACACTATTGGGACGGTTGCCAGGATTTCTTTTGGAAACATTGAGGTTATAAATCCCACCCTCTAGAGAGATTTTTGGAAAACCACATACCAAAATCTATCTCTCTATCTCTCTCTCTCTCTCTCTCTCTCTCTCTCTCTCTCTCTCTCTCTATATATATATATATATATATATATAAGTTTCACATGTGGACATACAGATGTATATTTTAAAAACTCAAGAAAAATCCATTTAACATTTTATCATATGTCTGAGCTCTTTGTCCTGGATCCAACAAATTATTTGGTTGATTTTATTTCTTTTTTACCTTGAAAGTCAGATTTAGCTCAAATGAAAATATGAGAGTCAGGTTTTTAAAAAAAGCAACAGCAACAGCATGTGTAATGTACTCTGTGCTACAAATGTAGCTTTTCTCAAACACATAATTATAAAGCCAAAATTTTCAGAAATATTACTGTTGACATGTCTTTGGTGTGTACAAAGATAGCCATAAAGTTGTGAAATTGTTAACTTACTGTTCAGAGTTTTGTATAAAGAAGAAATATTTTGCATTTCAGCAATCACTGATTCTACGTAAAACGGATTCCCCCTGTAATTAACTAAATGCACTTTTTTGACACTCTTGTTTTTTTCCAATTTCAAAATGATATTCGTCTTTTTGTACACTCAAATTTGAAACCATTTTTAATTCATTACATAATTTCATTAATTTTCTTTTGCAGAGGGCTTTGTGTAATTTTCATTTATCTGCAATTGTAACTCCATTCTAACACAGAACTTTGTTTTATAAACAAATTTTCTTGATACATGGTTTAGGAAAATTGTATATCTACAAGTATCAGTTTCAAATAGAAATGGTGGTTTTTTAACAAACTTGGCAACCCAGAAAAACACTTTCACTTTCATTTCTCGTCCCAAGGAGGACTGCTCAACCCATGTGAGGCAATGTCTGTATTAGTTTCACATGTGGATCTACAGATGCAGATGTTTCAGAAATGCATTATTTAGTTCGACACTATAGAAAGATGCATTACTATTTAAAAATGACAAGTGATGAGGAGACAAGATGAGAGTAACTTGCTGTGCAATCATTTATAGACAAACAAAACAAAAGAAGAGACAGGGTCTGCATTATCATAAGTCATTTATGTAAAAAAAAATTAGACAAGTCACACAGTAGTGACGTCACCATACTTAATGTACAATATAGCATCTCGAATAACAAACATTCCATGACAGATGGATATTAATGAACAATATCTACATTCAGAATATGATCCCTCCGCAGGGATCCACAGTAAGCACTATACAGTGATCTCTGATTATTCACATTAAGAAACATTTTAAACGGTCTGATCATGAGGCCGTCAGAGACCCCAAAAGACAAACACTCATACACAAAGTCTGAGCCGCTGGTGGCAAAACACATTTCTAAAGACAGGCTGACAACAGAGAGACAGATGACAGACAGGAAGAGAGTGAAAGGACAGTAAGAAAAGAAGAGAAGGATATTTTTTAAAAAAAGACTAAATACATGAGAGTTTTTTTAAAATCTTACAAATAAATAAACACGTGTTAAAGGGAAAAACAAGAGGATAAGCTGATTACACATAAAACTTTCATTCAGGCTAAACAAGCTGTGCATATTTATGTCTCTCCCTCTTCATATTTACAGAAACAGTAGAATTATAAACTCCTAGGTGAATTAGTGCACACAGACGACTGTCATACATGAACGATCGCTGATCTTTCTCCACTGTCAGTGTGGACACGGATAGATGCATTAACTGAGATCAGTCCTGCTGGCCCATTCATACATCTAGTACATAATAATTACAGGGATGTGTTTGATGTGACGTATTCATATATCCAGTACCTTCACTATACAATTGCACCACAATCAAAGCTATAACATGTGCACATGTATGGCATATGATTTTTAATAAGTGGTGCGTGTGCATAATTGTAAAAACTGAAAAAATACAGCTTTCTGAGGAACCCTGACGAAATTCCTATGGATACCAAAGTTGCACAAACAGCACAGATAGCCACGTGATGCTAGCACTCATGAGGGTGATTTTGAGATGGAGAAAGTGCTGAGGGGTTCAGGGCTTGATGTCGGAGAAACTTGTGTAGGTCTCACTGCAGCTGGATGATGTGCTGAGGTTTCCAGAGCCGCTGCCTTCTGTTAGAAACACACACACACACACATATATTGACGATTCATATCAGATGTGGCAGTCTTGCTCAACAACTGGCTGTTTTATGTGTCACACTTCTTTTCTGGGATAGTTTCATTGAATACCTGAGCTGGTGAGAGACTGGCAAGACTTGGACTTGCTAATGAGCGTGATGAGATTAGCAGCTGCGATCCAGCCCTCCTTAGAAGAGCTGAGGTTACGTACAAACCTGCACAATCAAACCAGATCCTGTTATAAAAATGCTGCTGTGATATTGTTTTTATTCCTCTTAAACAGCAGAATAGCTGTTTTCTCACCACTGTCCGTCATCCCCCTCCTTGACCAGCTGCACCATGTCTCCGATCTTCACTGAGAGCTCTTGAGCGCCACCCTTCTCATAGTCAGCCATCACTGTATATTTGCCAGCACACTGTTCAAATTGGAGACAAGAACACAAAAAAGGATTCATACATACTTGCAAGTCAACATAAATCAAAAGTTATTAGTTTAACCGATTTAATTGATATGTTTATACTTAAAAAAAGGGTCAAATACTCATATATCTAATGTGAGAAGGGTCGATCATCGCTATGAACCCACAGAAAATCAGCATCATGTCTAACACACACAGCAACTCACCAGCTTCTTATCATCCTCGGGGTCAGAGTTAAGAGGATCCTCAGCACTGGAATACCCATCATGTTCCTCGGAGGCATCCAGTGACAGTGATGCCTTGTTCCAGCCTGAGGGGTAGGGAAGAAAACACATATGTTTAGTTTACAGCAGCATTCAGCTTCAGCTGCTGTCAAACGTGTGCGTGACCTGCAGTGAGGAGTGAAAGATTGAGAGGAAGAGGAAGAAAAAACTGCTAATCCCAGGAATCCCAGCAAGACACCAGTAGTTCCATAACTAAAAACACTCTAAGATTGTGGAGACCAGCATGCACCTCTACATTTATTTTAAACCAAGAAAAAGAGGCAGGCAACAATTCCCCAAATTAGTGTGCATTTCTTTTAATTTCATGAGGCCTGACAGGAATGTGGAGATGTGGGGACGGCAAAGGAAACACTGAGAGAGACGGAGGTGTCTATAGTGGTGAAACAGTGGGGCCCAACACCCTGCCAGCTTGAGCCAGCTGGTGCAAATGTACCTCTCCACTTTGTCTGTAAGAGACTAGAGGTGCTGAACCACCTCGCCCTGCTCAGGTGGAGAGGGGGAGGACCTGCATCTGAGGGACAGGAGGCAATAAAAACACAGCTTATCACTCACCCTGCAGGAGCTACAGCTAATAACACTCATCACTGTTAGAGATCAAAGGTTGTGCTCAGGTATCATGGATGAACAACTAATCGGATAGGGGAGAGTATGCAGATATTGGGGAGCGCGGTAAGTACCTTTGAAGCCGAATGGCGTGGGATCACTCTGGCGTTTCGTCTTGTGATCAGGGCTTGTGGGAGACCCTGCAACCAATAAACACAAAGAGAGGTCAAAGATGGTTGTTGGGGATGGAAAGAAAACCAACAGACATTCAAACAGAACAAATTTTGATGAGAAAGTACAAAGGAAATGTGGTAAACAGCAAATTATGAGCACTGCTAAGAATGACAAGGATGTATGGCAAACGGATGAATCAGAGAGGCTGAGAAAAGACAGTTTATACAGACACAAAATACCTTTTAAATATTACATTACAAGAAGCCATAATACAAATGAAGTAATACAACATTACTAGGAAACACAGTGTTTAGACAGTCAGGTATGCTTGTAAGGAGGATGGGAAATGATGAAGAAAAGAGGCAAAAAGCCATTAAAAAGAGAGTAATAAATACTGATTAGTAATAATACTGATGGAAATGGATGATATGGGTAAAATCTTCCTCTAACAGGGAAAGGGCCTACGATGCAGTTTAGTATATTGATGGGTATTGAATGGAAGAGGCTACCAAATAAGGCCTTTTTCACAAAATACACTCTGACATCTCACAGCGGGATAAGCACATGTGTATTTAATAAAAACATGATGGCTTATTTCCATTTAGCTGCCTTATTTTCAGGGGTGAAATTCAATCAAAAGTATCCAGCTGTGCTTTTCCCAAATATGAAAAGTCCTTATTGGTAGTTTTGAAAAAGTCATTGTGCTGAGCTAAATGACACCGCAGTCCAGAGATGTGTGATACCTGGGGACAGGAGGGTCATCATGGGCGGTGTAAAACTTAGCTGAGGGCTTTGTTGAGGGGAACATGCAGTATTTGACCTAACAGATCAAAAATATATTGCTTTTTTTTTTTGAATGAAGGTCTAAAATAAAGATTTTTCAGTAGTTATGCTTATTAGCTTGGATGAGAAAATTGATACTATTCTTGTACTTGTGCAGTAAAATTAATTTCTGGTTTCTTTAATCAAAAACTTACATGTAGAAGAACAAATTTTAGTTTTACACTGAGGTATGAGCCCGACTTTCTATACTTTTCCCAGTTGTGTATTTATCATACAGACATAAGAGAGATATGGAATTCCTAATTCAACTCTCAGCATGAAAAGTAAATAAACATATTCCCAAAATGTACTCAGTTATTTGGAAAAATTCTTTTTCTTTTCTCAAATGCAGATGATGATGTGATAAGTTGGATTTGAAATTGACCTGCAGTTACCTTTCTGAGCTTTGAGGTTACTGAAGCCCTGTAAAGTAAAGCGCTTTTTAGCCACAGCAGCTCTGTCTGAGGTAGGGCTTGTCACAGCCTCGTCTGACCCAGAGGAAAAGCAGGAGGACGAGACAGACAAAGGGAGGAAGGAAGGAGGTACGTTAAGCGTAAGTAAGGAAAAGGGAATAGACAGGGAAGAAGATATACAATTCTGTAGAGGAGACAGGATTTCGAACAGGATTGCTAATGTTATCAAGTTTTTACAACACATGCACTACAAATGCTAAAGGAGGAGTTGTTAAAAAAAAGGGTTTCATTCATCTTATTGGATGATGCCTTTGTACTCACCTTTTCCTGTAGGCTTTGGTGAGGAAGAGGAGTTGACATCAGGGCTGCAGGGCTCAGCCTTCTTCTCCTCTCCCCTTTTAAAGCTCTTCTGACCGGACTTGAATGGACTTTAGATGGACAAAAGTGGAACAAGAGTTGCTTCAAAAACTCTCCTGATTATCTACAAAAAGAGGCTGTCACAAATCAAAGTGCCTTATAGATAAAGTGGGGCTTACAGACTTACCTGAGACTCGCTGTTCCACTCTGAACAGGAGGGAATGGGAAAACTGAATCTGGTGCCCTCTGCTGGCTGGCTTCTGAAAAAAAAAGACTGATCACTATAAAACACTCATAATAGATTTTTCTTTTATAATCATGACTAATAAAGTATTAGTGTTACAGTTTTTGGTAAAACATTAAACAAAAAATAGTTTTGAAGTTTATCCTCTCTCTGTACCTCTGCATGCTTCCAGCTGGGTTGTCAGAACCTTCCTGATCTCATTTACCCAAGTGGTTTTTACCTCAGCTGTTGGTGCCTGAAAGGGTCAGACAAATATAACAAAGGTTCAGGGTGAACTATACAGAGGTGGAAATCTATATGCATGACCACTGTTCAAATAAAGTATATCAATTTTAAAAAAATTTCTACTGCAAAACAATAATTTTTGACAATTGGAAAACATGTAGAAAATAAACAGACCATTATTTTTTTTATGAGTTAGCTTACCTGAACAATGTAGACCTCTTCTCTGGAGTTGCACCAGATTTCAAACTTCTTGTTGTCTCCCTTTGCATTCTCAGTGATGCCAACAGCACTCATCTGTTCAGATAAAACAGCATTAAAACATTTTCTGGTCACAAATGCAGGTGAAACTTTCCTCATTGGAACTGCAGAGGTGCTCACATTCAGCGAATGCTTGAAGCTGTACGAGGGAGCTTTCTCGTAGCCCTCTCCGTTCTCCTCCCTCCTCTTGCAGAAGAGCAGGGCCTTCTCATGGAGGAAGATGTGCCTCTGCATGGGCTTGAAACGGGCCAAATCCTTGACCTTTGCATGACCTTTCTTGTGCTCAGTCCACACGCTGAATGACCCCTGCATGAGCAGCTTCCCCAGCTCACTCAGATTACCCTGAGAGAGAAGAGAGTTAAAGGTGCTGTAAGGGGGAGCTGATCCACACACCTGCTTTACTTTTCTCACCTATAAAGTCTTCAAATCAGTGTCCTCTTTTATTTTCAGCCAAACTTCATGAATTAACTAACAGTGAAGGAGTCACAGCTTTTCTGGATCTGAGTCTCTAATGCAGCAGGATTGCAACTAATAATTATTTTCATAATAATTCATTTGCAAATTCAATCCTCCATTAATCCATTCATCATTTAATGAAAAAATTTAAAAAAAGAAAATAAGCAGTGAAATTTCCCATCACACAAGGTGATGTCTTCAAATGTCCTGTTTTTTCGTGACCAGCAGTCAAAAATCCAGTCAAAGGATGTCAGTTTACTATCATACACATTGAGGGAAAAACTCTTGATTTTCACAGCTAGGGAAACTGATTATTTAACTAATCAATTACAGATTAGTGGCTGCAGCACTACAGCAAATTTCATGCTGAAAAAACATCTCCGTTATCAACCAAAGTCTACCAGTTAAGGCAAATAATAAGGGACTGATGTATCTCTGTCATCAGCTGTGGTAACCTCTTTATCCCTGACAAAGTGTGTTTGTGTTTTCCCTGATTTTTCAAATTCAAATTCTACTATCAGCACATTTTAGCCTTCCATTTCACACTGGTGACCTTCTCAAAGCTTCTGTTCTCCTGTTTAATGTCTCACCTCATATCCTGTGATGGCAATAAGGTGCATGGAGTCATTGACAGCCTTCAGGATGCCTAGGATGGAGGTCAGTGCCTCCTGCAGGTCATTAGCCCCCTCACAGCTCTTACTGTACTTCAGCATCTCCTGTAATCAGAAACATGCAGCTTATAGCGATGACTGAAGAAGACAGTTTAACAGTCCAGTTGATCTGTGGGCAGCAGACAGTATCGTACCTTCAGCAGCAGCTGATACTTGGTAATCCTCTGAACAGGCTTCAGCAGATAGGAGTCTAAGCCCAGTTTATGTTCCAGCTTTTTCTGACACTCCTGATGCAAATAAGAATTGTGTCAAATAAAACATAGGAAGGAATGTGTAACTTTAAAGCTTGAAGATGCTGAGCGGCTGTTCACCTGGAAGAAGGCGCAGTCGGAGCACTGCCTCCAGAGGCTTTCAGAGCGAGGCTTGTTGTGACAGTATTTCTCATAGATCTGAAGGTCTGTCATCTGGAAGATAAACAAATTATTTGTAATCAAGAAGCCTCCTCATTAGTCCAGACGTTTTCATATATATGTGCTGGGTCTCATAATTCACTCACTCTTTCTAGAAAACACCTTCCAACCAACTCTGGGCAGTCGGTGTACTGCTCCAGCTCCCTCAGGAACGTCCTGGAATTGACAAAAACATGCTATTGAGTGATGGGGATGAAGAATAAGAGTAAAAATAAAAAAGATAACTTTATGAAATTTTGATTGGCTTTGATATCAAACCAGTGGCGGAGGGCGCAGCTGCATGCGATGGGGAAAAGTTGTTATACGTTTACTACACGCTATTTTATTAAAACACTTGGGGAACTATCGACTTTTATGTTTATTTAGAGGCATATGGAGGCTTTTCTAGCATGTAAAGCATTTCTATATGGCACTACATCATGTTTTCACTCTTGCAAGGGCACTAGTGAGATTATGCCTAATGGACTGATATCATCAGTGACAGACAGATGGCGCTCCATCACCTCCTGTGGAAGTGGTAGATTTCTGGCATGTTGCCGAACAGAACCTCCTTTTTGTTCTGTAAAGCAGCAGGGATGAGATGCACCATAGCTGGATTATCCATCTCAGAGGCATATCCCTGTAAACACGTACCAAAACAAGAAAACATGAAATTCTAGACTCCGCAGAAGACAGAAAAATAAACACTTTGTGGAGTGAATAAACACCTGCAACACGCAGAGCAGCTCCTCCACGTAGGCTCTCTCAGTCTCCAGCAGTTCGTTCATAACGTGCCTGCAGACACACAGAGGCAGAAAGAGAGAGATCAAACAAAGGATCTGAGGCAGGCACGCTCAGAAAAGGTAAAAGCACAGCTCCATTTATAATGAGGTAACTGTTTCACACAGTCCATCTGCTGTGTAATTTGATTAGAGATGAAAGAGCGACTGATCCCTCACCTCCTGAGCACCGCCAGGTTCTCCTCCTCCTCCGACAGAGACGCATGTCTGCTGTTACCGTCTCCATTCTGCAGTTGGCCATTCTGCTGGGAAAAAAACAGAAAACACAAAATTGGATCAATGACAGGAAACAAACACAAACCTTGAAAGACAATGATGGACAACATGTACACTCCACTCACTTTCTCACAGTGGTTTCCAGAGTCCGTCTCTGAGCAGTTTTTCTCCTGCTGTGCTCTGTGAGCTGCAGCAGAGGAGGAAAAAGGGTCAGATTAATGTGGGAAAGACTTTGCTGACCTGTTGCATCCATTTGCTAATGTGGGTAGAGGCAGATTATCTATGCAAGTCTATGCACCAAACACAACAGATCTAAATAACTTTCGCTATGTAGGATAAATTCATTCTTAGAACAAACAAACAGTGTGGAAAGACACCACTTATCATGAAGAAGAAAGCCTAATATGCAAAGAATCTAATGATAAAATAGACATTAAAATAAAGATTATTCTTTATTTCTTGGAGGACCTTCTGGTTTTAATTTCTGCTGACTTTATTTCTGGTATAATGTTTCACTGTTGGTACTTTTTCACAAGATTTTAATCTTCTTAGGTACTTAATAAGAAAAAAATGAAATAAAAACACTTATGAATGCAACTATGTTTTCTTTTAAAACCATAACACAAAAACTGAAAGCTATTCATGAGTGTGTGCTTTACAGAAGTTTCATGGCCTGTGGAAAATGGAGTCTGAATGTAGAGTCTGATAAAGTGTGTTTTAAGAGCGACACATTATGTGCATAACATGAAAGTGGTGTAAAGATGAAGAGCATAAAAGCCTGAGGAAGAGTCTGAATGGGCTCTGCATTGTGTGCAGTGACTGTGTGGAGGCTGACCAGGTGAGCTGAGAGGGGACTTGATGAAGGCTTCAGGTCTGGGGGCCACCGGCTGCACCGGCCTAGTCTGTTTGGCTGCTAGCTTCTTCAGGCTGATCCTCCTCTTGTCGAACATTTCCTGCATGGATGTCTGCTTCTGAAACACCTTCTCCACTTGGTCCTGACACACAGGAAATGATCAGAGAATTGTCAATACCCGACATCTACTGCATACCGAATCCTTATTAAAGCCTTTTCTGCAAAGCTCAGCACAATTATTCCCTTGCTGGTTCTCCTACCCTGAACTGCGGGTTGAGCACTGCCTCATATTCTCCCCAGATGCTGCTGAGGTCTGTCAGCTGGTTCTGGCTCGCGTTATCCAGGTAACGCTCCAACTCCTGCAGGGCTAACTCCGCCCCCTCATGCGACTGACATTTGTCAACTGGCTGAGACGCCAGCAGGTAGATACCATCATCCACCCATTTAGAGGCCTGAGGAGAACAGCAGAGGAGGACGAACCAATGAAAAACAACGAAAAAGACATGACAACTATGTTGGGAGTTGTGTGTGTGTGTGTGTGTGTGTTTGTGTGTGTGTGTTTGCGTGTGCTTGTGTGTGTGTGCATGTGTGTGTGTGTCTTCTTACCCTCTCCAAACTGTGATGCAGCTCCCTGGCTTTGAGGAGGTGGTCCTTCTTAGCCTTCAGGTTGCTGTTAACACTCTCACTGATCACTCTGACCTCGCTGCATTTGGGCTGGATGGAGTCCTCAGCGTAGTGGGAGTTTTGGATCAGTTCATCACCTTCATGGGCCAGCAAACCGGCTCGGTCCAGCACCTCCTGTGCACCAATGAAGAGTGAAGGTTATTTAACCCCATCAGTCTTCTTTCAACTGTTCATTTCATTTTTATGAGTGAATTATGAAATTCCTATTTTTAGCTTGAAAGCAGAATCAGTATTTTGTCATGAAATAAAATATGATCTGTTCATTTATTTTCACATATTATCACTTAATTTATCATCATAACTATAAACAGATTTATTTTATTTTTCTCTCATTTGGTTAAATGTTTATCTTTGGTTCATTTTTGTCTGTGCCAGAGGAACCTCTTAAAAATTAGACAGTACATCTTAAAAGGAGTCTTCTGTTCAATTTTCAAACAAATAAATAAAAACAAAACACATTTAATACAATCTTCCCATGCTGCTTAATATAAACTGCCATAATTTTTGAATGTACTGTCCAATTGTGAGCAAATATAAGGAATTATACACCTATCAACTCTGGGGAATCCTGCATAATTTAATGGCTTTTTCCTAATAAAAGACACAATACAATCCATGAAACATCTTTATAGTTTCACATGACTAAAACATGTATTGTGATGCAGATTTGGATCCAAATTAGGATTAAAAAGTTCCAAAATATTTTAAGTATTGTGCACCTCTTGGCAGACCTAAACCCTCTCTGCTGTCTTCTTGTAAAAGGTCTTACTGAGCACAGTTTCATTAAAATTATAAAGTACAACAAAGATAGGTTCATATGTGTACGTGTATCATTCTCATATTCAAAATGTGATTATAATAATCACATTAATTTGTAATACTCACTGCTCACTGCAAGATTTTTTAGCCTACTTATTGCACAACCACATAGAGTTTGATTATTTTGAGAAAATTGAAAATGTAACAACATTATTACGAGCTAAACGATTATTAATTTCTCTGCCTCCTGCTGAAAAAGTTCCACCAGGACTGCCAGACTGACTACATATCTACTGTGTTGCAATGATATGATTCGATGTAAAACAGCGCTCTATTTCTGCATGTAACTGTGATGTGTAACTCAGAAACAATCAGAAATTGAAATGTCTCAGGTTATAAATAAATTATTCATCTATTCATGCCACAGTTAGACAAAGCTGTAAATGTGAGAGGTTGAGCGTATCTTACACAGATTCTCTCCTCATAGGTGGTGAGTTCATAGAAGATGTGGTCAGCGTGGGCTGGGCTGATCCCCACCTCGGAGAAGGTCGCCAGTTTCTCAGATATCTGATCCAGCAGAGCCCTCACCTGCAGCAGAAACACCACAGTCAGGTATTCAGGTTGAAAAAAGGGGATATTATGTGAAATGCAGTGTGGAAGATTTCACCTGAGCTAACAGGCTCAAACTCACCTCTCTGTAGTTGTGCTCAAAGTGGCGCAGTTGGAGACACTGCTCCAGTTTGGTTTGATGCCTCACCCAGAACTCATCGAAAGCCCTTTCCGTCTCATCCAGCTGTGACAGAAGTCTGACAGGGATCAGCGGAGAAAAGAGACAGAGACAGAAAGACAGAGATTGTTTAAAAACAGGCAGTTAAGTAAACTGAAAGTGAAGGGAGACTTGAATGGAGTAAAGACAATGTGGTTGGGATGCTGGCTGAGATATTAGATACTGAGTTATGAGATAAGCGTGGGTGCTTGTTATGCAGAGCTAACATCTGTTGACATGAGGATCTTTGCTTTCAGTGTTGCTTAAAATAATGAACTGACTGATCTCAAAGCACGCTGACTTGCCAACTATTATTCCCACCACACTGATGGAGCTCTGAGGCGGCTGTGACCTGATCATCATCAACAACAAACAAACAAACAAACAAAAAGTCCACTGGCTTCAGTCTTTGTTACATAGACCACCAGACTAAATTAAGAGGCTCAGCTTACTATGAAATGACCACAGTGTGCATCTGAAATGCCTAGTTGAGTCATGCTCAGAAGTAGAGGAAAACTACAGTATTAACCAGTTTGTTTATTACTGTTTAAATTGCAAAATTACATGAAAATCCATTACAAATAACCAGAGTACAAAGATATGTCTCAATGTATGTATAAAAAATTTAAAATACAACAATAACAAGTTTTCGTTGTATGTGCTGGAGGAAAAGTAATCAACTTCAACTGAAAATATCAACTACATTTCCTAATGTTTAAATGTTAGTTAATGTTAGTTTGGAAAAATTATTATTTCAGGCTCAGTTAATAATGTGTTATTCTAAGTGTGATCATTTTCAGTTTGGGATATGTGTCAATGTAAAATGTTGAAACTTGATCTTCTTGTGAAAAATGATGAAACCAGATGTGTTGAACATCTGAAACATATTCACATCTGCTTATGATTCACTTGTTCTTCTACAGAAAGAGAACAGTCTCTGGTTCTCAGAGGCCATCTTGCTGCTCTGCCGTCCTCACTGGTTCTTACCTTTGCACTGTAGCCAGGTTCTCCAGTTCATCCTGGTTCATGTTGTGGTCGGGGTCCCTCACCACGGGCTCGTTGATGCTCTCCAGCAGCCTGCTGCCTTGACCCAGAGCCACCAGCAGATCCTCCTACAGAGACACGGAGTCACATCATCAAAACATATTACATAACTAACTAATCTGTTCACAAGGAAACAATGTCTTTAATGCATGTTAACGTTGTTACCTTCATTTTGTCCTTCTTGGTGGTGTGTGTGCTCAGCAGGGTGGTCGTTGCATGGATTTCATTTGGGAGTTCAGTTTCAGCCAGCTCGGTCCCAAACGACTGCAGGGTCTGTGCGGTTTTCTTCACCATCAGTGCAAAACCTTCAATAGCCTGATGCACACGAGACACAACAAAAGACTGTCAGCACGCAAGTTCATCATGAGAGTAAAGTCTCTTTTTTATTGGCTGCTGATTTTACTGTTGAATGTCTTGACTCTACTAAATTAGTTTTTAAATAGAGGGCTTCATCTTAAAGCAATGAACATTTTTTATGATGTTTTTGCTAGTTCTTATCTTTCATTACAAAAAGTTCATGCATATGAAAACACAGCTTAAGCATCTTGAATTAAACATAGAACTCTCTCTTTTTTAATTCTTATTTCACTTTACCTTGTACACTTAATTCTTTCACTCTATGTATTTGTTTGTCTTGCTCATGTAACATGTCTGAACAGCAGTGTGAGACAGAGTTATGTTGTCCATGCTAACAATGGAGCTGGTGTATACAGTGTACATACTGTGCGGTGAGAGATCCACTTGTCGTGGTTGTACTCCTGCGTTCCTCCGAGTTCCTGTGTCAGCTGTGAGCGGTCGATGTAGGAGTGCAGCTCCGTTACTGAGCTCAGCATGATCACCTGAAACAAACACCAAAATATGACTCATATGACTCATTGATAATCACATTAACTGGCATTTTATAAGCACTGCATTGAAATCGAGTCATGAACAGAATGTTTCCAGTGTGAGGTTGATTATACGCACCGGCACCTTCATCTTAAACTCATCTTTGTTGATCTTGAAGAGGATGTCAGAGAGCGTACGCTGCAGGAGGGTGGTGGGCCTCAGAACCAGAACCAACTGGAGGTTCCCAGGGAAGGAGCCCTGAAATGAGGGAGCAGTTTGAGTCCGTCATGTGAGCACCAGAGCGGACAGGATCCTCCTCCACCCTGAGTCAATCATACATCACACTTGAGCAACACGTGTTGTGTTCTTTTTGCTGGCAGCCTGCGCTTACTGTATGTGTATTACGTCCTCCCTTTGTTTGTGCCTCTGCGCCCCATGTGAAAACTCACATTCAGGCATGTACAGTGTGTGTGGAAGACAAGAGGAGGGGAAAAAAGTGGGGGATGTAGGACACCATCCTGTTGGCAGGGACATTAATCTTTGTGTCCTTTGAGATGTTTCTACATGAATAATTGGGGGTAGAAGGAGTCACCACATACTCATGCATGTGTGCAGACAAAAGCATTCAGGATTTGTCTTTACCCAGCCTGCATTGTTGAGACTTAAATTAGCATCTTTTTAACGCGTTTGTTATTATTAAATGATGCACAGAGAAAAGGTTTTCTCAGTATTAAACATACTCATCATTAAGCAAAGAGCAAAGAAATGCTTCGCTAGATGCTTTTAGAAAGTCCATTATTATTGTGATTTTTACTGGATTGTGCCATGCAGCTACCACACACACAGCTCAGCCAACAGAACCAATAAAATGCCAATTAAATTGTCGTGATTGACACCCACTGACAGTGGAACCACTGTTATGAAAGAAGATGGATGATGGTGGAGGGTGGACCTCCTGAATCAATGCAATTGTAAATGTAACTTTAATCAGCTAATGACTCAGACAGCTGGTTCGCCATCTTCCTGAGTGAGCTGGGGAATGCTGGTCTAAGCAAAAACAATAATGAATACATGGTTAATAAAAACCACATGGGTTAGGCATTGTTAATGGCATTAATAAATCAATTCACTGTTTGACCGCATTGACCTGCCAAAACCAGGAGGAGCACTGCTGACATGATTGTTCACCATCTGGAGGGATGAAAGTCTTGTTGGACAATCAGCCTTTACTATAACTGCTAAGTGGATGCTACTATATAAAAAGCTGTTACAGTCAGTGAATTTATGGATTTGGCCCTCTAAAGGATAAACCTGGCAAGAATCAATATTTTCCTATTGCCAATCAATCTCATAAAAAGATCAGATTTAAAAACTGATCCCATTTGATCCCATTGACAAGTACTAAGTATGTCCTGTGAAGCTAACACATTTAAAGCAGCAGTGATGTAAAAAAAATGTTAACAACATGTGAATGAGTCACACTGTTGAGCTAAATAATGTTTCTTCATTGTGAGGAACATGCAGTGTCTTTATTTTTTGGGGTCAATGCCACATAAACTGTCCTACTGCCATAAATTCACACCAGAATACTAAAATTTGCAGTTGGAATATAGATTTATGCACTATATGAGTGATTTGAGTTCATCAGTTATGTTTAGGAAAATATGTAGCATTTTTAAAGACAAAACTGTATATTCTTATATTGAATAAGAGTGAATGTGCTCAGGGCTGCAGATGGAGCACAGACAGAGAGATGCACTGAGGCTTTGTTGACAGCAGAAACACTATAGAACACATTCAACCTTAAGCTCTAAATGTATATTGCAGCTTCAAAGCATTGAACCGTGCCGCTTGGATCTGTGGTCGCTGGCAGTCACGGTCATGGTCTGCTTGTTCTTTGTTCTTTGTCGATGAAAGGCTAAGAGATACATGTAGACACACACACACAAATGCACACACACACTCACAAATGCACACACAAAGCCTCAAAGAAGAGCTAGATAGATGACAAGCAACGAGGGTATGCTTTAGGGACTGACAGTAACTCTGCAGACTTAATTAGGACCAGTCTATAAAACACTCTTTCTGCCTGTCATCAGATCCAACTCAGCCATGCACAGCAGCTGGGGGGGGAACGGAGCGGCTTTCCTTCAAACACATTGACCCACATTAACATTCACACAAGCGCATGTATACACAAAGTGTGCTTATATACACAGACACACATGAAGACAAAGGGAGTCGTTTGACAATGTAAACATCCAATATCCTCGCTTATCCTCTCTGTCGCGCACAGACACACATCCTCATGCATGTAAACACTGGACTGAATAACCTCGCTGAGTGAACACTTCACAGCATGAACATGAACTGGTCTCCACTACAAATATACAGCAGCAGCAGCTTGAAAAGAGTCAGTTTTCATCATCATCATCCATTTAGCAGCCTGGCTGAATCACTCCAAACGGATCATAATTGCAGGGATGAATGAACGGCCCCTATTACCAGCCTGTCAGCCTGTAAAAGTCCCCCCTTGTGGGATTAATAAAGCTTGATTTAATTTGAAATGAGCGATGTGGTCTCTCGAGACCTCTGGTGGTGATGTTCACCTCTTATTTTCACTCTCAAACATCTCTTCTTTTCATATATCCCTCTGTGCGTGATGTATTTTTTTATATGATGATGTGTAGATCTTTGTGACCCAAACACACCTATTTTATGTGGACACTTCAGATTTAATTACCTTAACATTTTAATGGCCTACATGAGGTTTGCTTTCAAATAATGCAAACCTTCCTCTGTTTCCTTTAATTTAACAACAGTAAACATTTCTGTAGCTCTGGCAGGAAATAAGGGTGTTAATCAGCTGCCCACGTGCTTCAGCCTGAAAAAGCAATAAACTGAGACGGTGTGTGTGTGTGTGTGTGTGTGTGCGCAGGGGGGGTTACTCTCCCTCACACACATGTGCTTCATCAATCCCCCTCAGAAAATATATACAGATGAACAGATAAGTATTTCAATCCTCAGGAGAAAAAGAGTGATTATGACTGAAATGAGCAATAGGAGCAGAATCCAGATTAAACTTGATGCTCCCCTCATTCAGCAACATAAATAACATGACCAGTATCAGCTCTGCATCTCAAAAAAAAGGTGTGACGAGCCATTAAGTAGCAATGAAAGAGGTGATAGGAAAATAAATGAAGTGCTAAACATAAATGGATGTTTTTACAACTGTTTCCCTCCTGCACAAGCATGAAGTGACTGATAACACTGCAAAGGACAGATAATATGACTCAAATCATATGGATACGAACAGCATGGGATTTTTTAAAACAAACCGACTATTAGTTATCCATCAATTAAACGGACTCAGGATGCTATTGTTTCAATTATTTGACTGTGTGATTACATTTGTTATTTCTCAATAGTAAATAATTTGATGCAGAAACAATAAGTGAGACAAAAAGCACATGAACAAAGGAAACATCATCTCCCTCTCTCTCTTTTTTGGCATATGACTGTCTATTTGTCCCTGTGGCTATGGAAACACATGGCAGGCTGTGATGGCTGTGGGACAAAGTTCAAGGATGAGGTTGGCTCATATCAGCGTGGTGGTGATATTAGGGGGGGGGTGAGACAGAGACATGGATGCTGACAAACCTCCTCTTTCCATGGGGAAGGTGTTAAGTCTCTCAAAAAGACAGAAAATGTATGTAGATAGAGAGAAACTTACTGCGATGCGAAGCAGCGTCCCCTTTACGGCAGCCCATCGGTCTTGCCGGCGATCAATGACCAGGATGAAGCCCACGTCTGTGGAGGACAAACTGAACACACAGAGAGGCAACATGTTCATTTAAAGGGTTCAAGGTTGAACAGATAATTCAATTCATTAGCACAGTAAATGTTGAGATGAGATCATATCAACTTTTAGCTCCAACTGACAGAAAATATAAAATCACACATTGAAGCCACTTAAAGGACAGAAAAGTAGGGAGTCCTCAGAAATCATAAACACATACATGTATTGTTCCTTTGCTGTCTTCTCAGTGAAACAGTAGAGAACTGAATTCCAGCTTGTTGTTTAGCGCTTCTGCTCCTTATCTTCCTAGACAGCTGGTGCAGATGAGGCACCTCAAGATTTCTTGGCCATCAGCCTTCAGCACCCCCCTTTTCTCTCCCTGCACACCCCCACCCCTTCCACTGTTGTCCTCTCCAGTCCCAGGAGAGAGGAGGGTTTTATGCTTTACACACCACCAACAATCAATGACGACCACACATGCAGCTCACCGGCAGACTCTCATGTGCATCCTTTAAAAACATGATGCACCCACAACATGAGCACCTTGAACACAAACATAATCCTTAAATATTTGCTCTTATGCCCATCATCCTGCAACAACAACACACAAACAAGAGCAGCCCTTGTCCAGAGATGATAAAGACAAAATAAAGACACAGGAGGAGAGGACTTGTGTCTGAGGTAGATCCCAGTGTGCTGTGCTGTTTGCAGGAGCGGGAGCCAAACATTTCAGACCATCACAGCGTCCAGCCTGCCCCCCTCCTGCACTGCATCTACCAGCCAACCAATGAGACACCGGGAGCTGCTAAGGCGAGAGCCAATCACAGGATGCTTGCAAAGTGATGAGCGGGTCTTGCAGCGTGTTAGCAGATCTTTGCAGATGTGTTGGGTGTGCAGAGTCTCCAAGAGGATGTTACTGTAAGCATGAGGGTTTCGTTTATAATGAAAATACTAAATGTTTATCTGAGTCGGCCTCTTTCCATTCTCTCACTGAACATTTACATTCACAGCAGCACTTCTCATCCTTTTTCTGCACTTATTTCCCTTCCCTTTCATCCTTCCCTCCATCATTCCCACTTTCCGGCTCAATCATCTGCACACACTCTGACAACCACTCAGGCTTTCAAAGCACAAACCGCTTTACATCTCAGCCACAGAGAAGGAGGAGGAGAAGAGCGGGACAAGAGCTTTTACTGCCTCTAGGACATGACGGCTGAGATGAGAGGCTGGTTTATTGTTAACATGCAGCACCTGAGGCTGAGAGAAGAAAACCAGGAGATGATGAAATTGCCTAAGTTGTGTGTTGTGTGTCAGATAACTAGCTTTTACTTGTGACCCATTTGATTTTTAATAATCTTATTCATATATACATGGGCTATTGATATAAATTAGGAGTTAAGCCGCATTTTCCCACACAGTAAATACAAACATATAAATACTGATCAAGAGCACTTTTCCCTATAAGTCACAATCAACATCATATGTGTATCAATATTTGTATCAATACAATATAATACTTGAGTTTATTTTTTTTTAAAAAACTTCAAAAAGGAAAATTATTCAGATTCTTTTAAGTAAATGGACACATGGAAATAATGAATCATGTATGTTTGCACAGTTATCATATTGTGTTGCAAACAGACACAGTCTTACATGTAAACTGTCTATTTAAATATTCATAAAACACTGGTCTGTTGTTGTTGCTGTACATGCACGAGCGTCCTCATAATTGAATTTCACAGTACAGAGTGTTGAGCCGTGAGTTGTGAAAAAGCTCTTCCTCATGGCAGTGCAGTGATGATGGTAATGTGCTGCATGAACGCATATGCAGACGCAGTAACACTGATGCTGCTGCACCCTCCCCCCCATCATGCAGAGCAGAGAAGTAACTGCTTGAATAAAGGGGCACTGGTATATTAAATTAAAAAGGATTAAACAACCATTAGTGCATAATGTGTTTAAATTCTGCAATCTAGTTCATCTGTTTAACATAAAACTAATCAGACCAACTAGATTCGTGCATGCATGTATTTGTAAAAGCTGAGTAGAGATTTAAAAAAAGGAGGAAGAGAGATGGGAACATGGTCTAACAAAAGGCATAATTAATTGATTTACTGAGCATGTTTATAAATTTAAGGCCTTTAAAAACTTATATTAGTTAAATATTAAACCTACTCTCGCAGTCAGCCTTGCCTTTAACAAATAATAACTAATATGATAACAAGCATGCATGTGTATGGTATGAATTCACATTGATCCAAAGGCATTTATTTTAAACTTGCAGCAGCTGTTCAAGGTCACAATGCAGTTGTAGGACATTTGCCCCTGGCTGTGGGCTGTTCGCCCTCTTTGGGGTGTTGGTCCCTCATGTGGCTCGAGCCATCTGCCTCTGTGTTCACATCAGCCTGAGGCTCAACACTGTGTCCCCCCCTGTGACCCTTCAGATGAAGCAGGTAAATTTAGCACCTCATGATGGATGTGAGTGAAATCAGCCTGTTAGCTGGTTTTCAGCTTGAATTTAGGAAAAAAAAACATCCTCTTTGCATCGAGCGCAAGTAATACAGTTTTAAAAATCCTGATTTAAATTAAAAAAACATGTATTTGTCATGAAATATAATGGACATAAAACTGATTTAGGCTTTAGTGAATTATTTAAAAACTGAGTGACTTAAAAAAAAGGTTACTCTAACAAATTATTCAAAGGCCTACAAACATGAGCATGTGTACGCCTTTACACAGACACATACATGTTCATGTGAATTATAACACACACTTCCTGCAGAACATAGTTCATGCTCAGCTGTCTGGATGCATTATTCAGACTCATACAGTCAGAACAACTGCAGTTTCTATTTTTATGCCCTATGTTAGTCCAGACACAATGAAGAAGGGGTGGGACAGGCGGGGGAAGAGCTAAATTAAGAAACTGCAAGACTAAATTGTGTGAAATTATCAAAAGAAGAATGAAAATGTGCAGGAAAAAAAGGAGTAGCACATGGTTTTCTGAAGAAATGGTGTCCTACATTTCCCCCAGTCTTATGTGATCTATTCAGTGTACAAAGACTATCTGCAGGTGAATGATAAACACCTGAGTTATTAATCAGTCATCTTATTAATAAGGAGTCACTCTCTCCTGAAAGACATAAACTCTGCACACTGATATCTTCAGCCAATGCACAAATCCTCTGCAACCTTCATCTTTATGCAGTTAAACTGTTTGGTGCACACTGCCACCTACTGGCAGACTTCATGAACAAGGTGGTGAGACGTCATGTTTTTATCTGAATTGTCACTTATTCTCTCTACATTGCATCCATCTATTTTTAAATCACTTCATTTTTATGTCTTTGGACTGAACAAGAAAACAGTATGAAGACTGGACACAGAAATCTGACCATAGCAGACAAGAAGCTTTAAAAAGTGTTTGTTGATAAACAAGGGATGAGTAAAGGAAATAAGCTGGAGGGAAAATCAGAGATGATAGATAAGAAAAGGGAAGTGAATATATTATAACAACATGCAGCAATCTTCGATATGTGTGTGCAGCGATCAGCCACACTTTACCTGGGCACACTAGTCAGGTAGGTCAGCACGTTGTGAAACTCTCTGTCTGTGATCTCGCCAAATGCAGGGAATTCTGGGAACACAATAATCGGGCTGCCATTATCTCCTCTACCTCCTAGAAAACAGAGAAAGAGAGAAACATTAATGCTTAATATGTAGGTAAAGTGTAAGAAGACGTGTGTGTCCTCAGGGACACTGCATATGAATACAGCACTTAAAATGCAAGACAGTGTAACACAAGAAACTTAGACTGACAACTTTCCTGCTGTCAGTCTGTCCTGACAAAGAAGATGCGTTTGGATGTGTTAAAGTTAAAATACAGGAAGAGAGCACTAAGAAGAGACACTAAGTAAGAAGAGACACTGAGGAAGAAGAGACTGTGGCCACATGGAGGCACTGATGTTAAAGCTGTGTCATGATGACTGGAGGCTTTTTAAAAAAAACTGCCATCTCCATCATAACAAATGAAACAGTCTCACATTCGGCCATTTTGAAACAAACAAAACTAACATGTAACAAAAATGAAATAGTCTACCAAACGGCACGCAGACAAAGTGTGTATAAATTAAAATGATTACTCAATTCAATGTTAATGATGAGTGCTGTGTCATTATAATGACAGTGTCGTGTCATTACTATGCAAACTACTTCAAATAAATTGTCATCACTTAATTTGAATTTTTTTTAAATTTTTCACAAAATTCTACTAATTTTCTCCCTCAGATGAAATGACAGTAGCCTTTCAACTGTCTTTAGATTCTGATTAAAATTATATTAAATCCTGATTGGTGCATGAAAGTTGTGACATCATCCTTTTTCTGACGGAGCTCCACCCACCTCAAACCAGTGAGAAGAGCACAGAAAGAAAAAACACAAAAACAGAAAATCTCTCCTGAAAAATGACCATATTTAACATTGGCATGACATTACTCATGTAGGCAATCATAGCTCATAACAGAGATCTATTGAAGACAGAATCTAAAAATGATGAGAGAAAAAGAGGAGGAACACTTCACTTCTGCTAATGTTTGCCCACAATGAAAGGTGTTGATGGCAACACATTCAGCTTAAACTCACCACATCACGCACGCACGCACACACACACACACACCCTGTGGGGAACAGCTGCTCTGTCAGCGCATGTGACTGGAATATCAATTCATCCGTCTTTTCTTCTCTCATCACTATAGTAACAGCAAGTGCATGGTCATGGTTTCAACGTCTGCTCATATCTTTGTCTGCAAAATGGTTCCCGACTCTGCTGCAGCCACAAGGTCACCACTGTCACACACACACACAGCAGACAGCGTTTACAGCACCGTAATATGTGGAATATGTGTCATAAATAGACACGTGTGGAGGGGAAACGTGATGTTTTTCATAAACTGGACATGAAGAGGCAGCACATGAAACACAAACAAGGTAACAGTAGTGAAGAGGAAGGAGGGAGGTGACATTTGCATGGCAAATCATCTCTGCCAGGAGAAAACAGTTCACACTGTGCCGACGTCATGGGGAGCAGTTAAAATTTAAATAATTCCCATGATGACGGAGAATACAGAGACGATTAGCAGTGTGTTAATGAAGAGCAACAGAAAAGAAATGGAGGTAAAACTGTCACTTGAGAGAAAATAGACAAACAAAGATCCACATACGCCCCTAACAGACAGACAGGCAGCCAGACAGACCTGATTCAGCACTCAGATATTAAAAAAACATGAAGCAGTGGCCTCTTTCACTCTTTAATACTTTTCCTTTTTTCTACATAAAAAACATTTCCAGGACCAGAGAGCTGAATTTTTTCAGCACTAAAAATAAAAAGTGTTATCCTAAAAATCCATTAGAGCCTCTCAACCACAAACTGTATAATGATACTGTGCTTCAGCCGAAGTGGCCTGAAGGCATTAAAACACAGGTGGAAAACGCTGAGGAAAAAGCAGTGTCTCTTAGTGACGGCCACTATCATCCTGTAAATGTGCTTTCAAACACAAACGGGTTATTCAAAGTGACAGTCAAGTGATGTTGATCTCTGATCTTAGTCCGACTTTGTTTGCTCTGTTTTCCTGAAGTCGAATTCCTCAGAACCATCACATCACTGCTGCACAGGGAAATGTGTAGAGTTATTACATGCAGATCAGAAATACTGTTCAACTGTTTTATCTGCGTTGTAAAGTAAAACACGTGAGAAAGATGATAGTGAAATTCCAATGAGGAAATACTCAGACAGACAGCAATCCACAGTGATCTATATAAGCCCCAGACAGACAGATGGACAGACAGACAGACAGATATGGAGGAGTCACCTGAGAGGAAGGCGAACTGCCTCTTGAGGTCAGGTGTGATGTCAGCAGCACAGAGAGGACTGCTGTCCAGCTGCATGATCTCATCTGGAGAAAAGAGGGAAACACAAACATTAGTTTAGTAAAATTAAGTTATTAGGTTATTTCATCCTTATTTTCCCAGTTGGTTTGGGGAACAAGTCGCAAGGATCTGCATACATAGATTCAAGGAGGCTTAAAAAGAACATACATGGTTGCTATTTTCTGTATCTGGCTGAAACATTTTTTGTTTAAAACAAGCTTTTATTTGTAAAAATAAAGCTGTAACATTTATACTACATTAAGGTTAGTGTTGATCACTGTAGACTTGCTCTTAAATCCCCACAGAACTGCTCTGTTGTAGATTGAATACAATATTGATAGATCAAAATGCTTTGTATGTCCCTTTTCTCCAGGCTTAAAATAATAAGTTTTAAGTTCATTAACCAACAAATAAAAAACTATTCTGGCTATAACAAGAGTTAGACTTGAAGTCTGGTTGCATTCATTTTTGTCTAATTTGAATTCTTATTGGACATTTGCTGTTACTATAATGTGGAAACAGGAAAATAAAGTACACTTCCACCATGATCTAAGTGGCAAGGAAAAAAAAACAAATAAAGCTTTTTATTTTGACTCAGACAAATATGAAAAAGAGAAGTTTGTTACAGCTGAGTCACAGCTGTGTCTGCCAGCTGCCGGGCCTCATAAATATTCATTTATCACAAACACTCTCCCCTAAAACATACAGCGTATACATTGATTTGTGTGTAAGAAAATAGTGTTCATTGAATGAAAACTGGCCACAGCTTGAATTGAATATGACAGCTATTCTACGATGGGAAAAACAGATCAATACAGGGAAACTGGCAAAAGTACAGCTCTTCCGCTGCAGGAATATAATGTTACAGCTTTGCTCTTACTATGTTTACATAGTCTAAAAAGGTGCACATCCTATCAGTTTTCATTTTACAAGGTGAATACGATTAATGACTCACTTTACGAGCTGCTGTTTCTTTTACACACAGTATAAATTATTCATTTATAGAGACATAAAATAAACATTCGCATCACTCACATTTATTTAACTGGTTTTACGCAGCCACCCACAACTTATTTATACATTAACAGGACACACACATCACCCTCACTCTTCTTATATCCCAGAAGAAAACAACATCTGTGAGGTTTGAACTGGTTTATCAGCTTCATGTCTCATCAAACAAAACAGATATTAGATGTCATAAATAAAGTCTGTGAGAAGTTACTGTGATGGAAAGTAAAGTCAGTGTCAGTTTCAATCCTTGGGGCATTTTACTATGCAAACATTTAAGTACAGATGCTTTCTATCAAGAAACTTAGCAATACTGGTTAAGACAGAACCTGAAAAACATTTATGGATGTTAAAACGTGCACATTTTACAATCTGGCCTCTTCAGCTCCTCATCACTTTTCCATTTAGGAACAAGAAAAGTCAGGAGTTCACATCAGCAAAGTGTCTCACAGTGAAAGATACTGTAATAAAAACATGCTTTTTAAACACAGACTGGTAAGTCAAGGTAACAGGAAAGAGACATATTGACTTTTCATCTTAGTTTGACTTTGCTGTGTTTTCCTGAGGCAAATCACACAGAACCTCCACATTGAGAAGGTGTTGAGGAGGAGCAGGTCAATGTCTTTCTGGGTCAAGAGAGGAACTTTCATTTTTGTTTGTAAAGCTCAAAACCAGTATTGATTAAAAATGTATATTTGGATTGAATTAAACTTTAGCAAGCAGCTTTAAAAAAAGCTTGCATGGTGAATTTTCCACTTCAGTCAGAAATTATCACCCTACATACAAAGACGTTTCTGACCTCTTGTGTTGAGGAAGGTCAGGCCTGAAAAATGTGAGGACTGTCACAATGTCAGATTTGAACTATGCTAAATTTACAATAATGATTCTATCACAATGTCTATAAAACACATAAACAATGCTGTCAGTCAAACGTGTCACTAACTAAATTTATTGTGAGTTTTGTCTCCTTTTTCTAGACATGTTTGTAATAAACATGAGTGTAGGATGCAGAGAGAGAGTCTATAGCCATAACTGTGAAAAAATGTATGAAAAAAACCTTATTACACATAATGAAATTTCTGCTTTATGGCTGCTGAACAAAATCAATGAACAATTACACAGAAAAATGCAGAGAGTGATGAAAAAACAAAGATATTATAAACTATGTATTCAATCTGTCCCAATAACTTCTCCCGTGTGACATCGTACCTGCCCTGTGACATCAGACATGAGACTCAGAGCCAGGCTCATCCACTTATACCTCAGTCCATCTCGGAGAATCACAAAACATGTCCATCATCATTATGAATGTCATTTCTTCTGTGTGTTTTCCTGACTGACTGTCTCTTCACAGGCACAGTCACTTTACTACGAAACCTCATCTGACTCCAGTTTAAACAAAACAAAGAGACTTGCTCTTACTCTTTGTTTGGAAACGAGACGTATCAGGTGACTCGTTCTCTCTCCCTCTCACACACACACTCTCTCTCTCTCTCTATCACACACACACAGACACACACACACACAGACAATCTTTGTGACAGGATTCACTGGAGTGTGATGTCTTGGTCTGGCATGTTCAGTCTCCTGCCTCTTTTAAACATTTTCCTCTCAGACCAGCTGGTGCCAATCAAAGGTTTTGGCTAATCAGGGAACTTAGAGGACCATTTACCATTTTTTAATGCATAAACTCTTTGACTATTGTAGACAACAGAGCATATCAGAGGACTTTTAAATGATTTTCTGCCAACCACTCATCCTTTCAAGCATCTTTATGTACCAACTTAAGAAGATAATTACTTTAAATTACACTAAATCACAGTAAAATGGCAGATGCTTCTCTTTAAAGAAGCTGTATGAAGCTGTATTTGAGGTGCAATTATACAGTAGGAAACAAGAGTTTAAAACATCTTATACAGGCAGTGCATCCCTGCTCTGAAAACATAAGAAAACAACCCATTAAACTGCCATCAGACTTTGAATCAAATGTTGCTTAATCCTGTTTGGTGCACAGAAGGATCATGTGACCTCTTTTATTCCTAGTTTAGACCCAAACACCTTAAACAAGTGAGAAGAGCACAGACAAAACAACAGCAACAGAAAAATATCATTTAAAATAAAAAAACTGTTCATGCAGGAGTCCATAAGCCCATTGCTCATTAAGAAAACAGATGTTCAGGTAGTTTAAGTTTATGATGTCGCTAAAAGAAAAACAGACGAGCTCTGAGACAATGAGGAGCTCATCTGCTTCAGTCTGTGATGTAGCAAAGGTCGCATCAGTTCGTGTGTTATGAGTTGAACTGTAGGTGGACAAATATTGATCAGGAAACATTGTGGGTCATGTCAGGTTTTGTTTTACTTTTTTGGAAAAATGATCTGATTTCATAAAACTAAATCAGCTCTGTCTGTAATTATTCCTACCAAACCAACAGGGAATAGATCACTGAGTAGCAGCCTTCTTTTCCATTGATTTGTTTCTATTTCTGATATTGCAGGGAACAGATATTGATCAGGATGAACTAACAGATATCTACAAATGTTATTCAAGACAGCTTCCTTTTCCTCTTTAACCTCTAGCAAGGGTGTGTGCAGCAAAATGGCTCCTTAACAGTAGTCAGACAAGAGGAAATGTGACTAGATAGATGACCGTGTGTGTGATGTTTGTAACCTGGTAAAGCAGTGTTGATGATGTTGATAATGGCCACTCGCTGCCTGAGGACGTGAAGCTGCAGCGCCGCCACCATCTGCACAGCGCTCACACGCTGCTCGAGGAATCAAGTTCACACAGAAACCTCCCTCAGTTTCCACTTTGTGACCCGGCCTCACTCAGTCAAACAGCCACGCCTTGCCCCCAGCAACTCCCACACATATCAGATCAAAAACCCACCCCCCACCCAGAACACCACCAGCTCCACTTTGTTTCCAGAAAGAAGCTCCTCTGTTACAAAAAAATCCCCTTCTGGAAGTTTGAGTTTCAGTCACTTTTACCTTTACTGTCTCTCTTCCTTGTGTCCTACTTCTTTCATTATTTCCTACCAAACTTCCACTCACCCACACACAGTATTATACAATCAATAAAAGCCCCTCCGGCCATTTGAACAGGAGAGGATGAGCCAGTTTCAGATAATACTGTATTTCTCACAAAAGAAACTGTGAAACCACTTTTTTACAATCTCTTTCTCTTTGTATGTTCACTCATCAGCAGGTATCGATGGTGTCACAGGAGTCTTATAAAAGACAGAGAAGCAAATGTAAAAAAAAAATGCTAAAAATGCTTTATTGTCTCTGTAGTGATCTTAATGAAACTCAGCCTGTGTGTATTGACACACACCTTCAAACAGGAAAGAATTGATAATGGAGCTGACTGAAAATATGGGTTTCAATTACTTTTGGTGTGTTTATTTTGTTCGTATTATTTTCCATCTATTACAGGGTGCATGATAAGAAAATACCAAAGCATTTGCTTTTTTAACCTTGGTAAACATTATTATTGAAAATCTTATCTTTCCCTGTTATCATAACGGAAACAGAACACTTTTTCTGCTCTTAATTGACAAAGTAGCACTGCTAATGAAAAAAACACACCCTGAACAAACATAACAGAGTTTCAGCATTCCCATGTAAACACACACACACACACACATACCACCTGCTGGTTGAGGCGCTAATGTTCTTTAAAAGGCTTAACGATGAAGATTAATGTCCACTCACGCTCACGTTTGTGGGTGACGAGTCAAACGTTAGTGGGTCAGAGTCACACACCTGGACTGCCTGTCACTACTGACACAGATCCAACAGGACGAAAGCCTGAAACTCTGCTTCAACAGGCCAGAAAGAGCAGAACGATACCAAACATATGAACTAAACTGTAAAATAGGCTGTTTATCATCAGCTTATAAAATAAGAAACTCAAAGTTTCTTCAATGTCTTGCGGTAACAAAAATTTAAAAAACTGATAATTAATACAAAAATTAGAATAATTTATGGTGCATGTTGTACTGGACAGTTCAGAGGTGAGTGAGGGCAGGACCCCCACAAACAGAGAGCTGGGGGAGGGCAACAAGTGGGGATAAGGGGCTTACAGTCAAGGTCACGGAGGAGGAGCAGCAGAGACAAAGCAAAGCGGTAAATAGGGTTAAGCAGTGACAGCTGACTTCATAATATCATAAAGGAAGCAAAGAGGTGAGAGGGTTCAGATGAGGGTAAACAAAAAAAAGAAGCAGTGTTTAAGGAAGTGGTTTTGGTCAACAATGGTGCTGCTCTGTGAAGAAGAAGTGATACGGTTTGTGTTCATAAAAAAATGAACCTCTAGAAAATAGAAAACCTGAATCCCAACAAAAACAACCACCTTTGACTGAGCACAGTTTTAGTTTCCTCTGCTCTACCTCAGCTTATCATAACCTATTCAAGAACATTTCATTTTTATTCTTTTTCTACTTGTAGTATATTTT
>JAPZDV010000005.1:7280517-7303227 GCA_029814665.1 Acanthurus lineatus
TTTATTCTTTTTCTACTTGTAGTATATTTTTTAAGAAAAAAACAGACATCAAGTGAAACTGCAAAAAATGTCAAATGTACTTGACCTAAATGACAACAAAAAACCAACAAGCAGAGGCAGTGTTTTCCTAATCCTAACACCAGGTGAGAGCAAAGGTGGAGGACAGGTGGATTTAAACAGACGAGGACAGGTGGAGGATGTGGTGTTAAGATAACAGAATCAAACTGTGGTTAATATAAAACAGGGGTAACTTGGCACAGAAATAAATACTGTAAATAAATCAGATCATAAAACGTCTGGCACCTACCACACAGCCAGTGGCAGCAGCGAGAAAATCTGTAGTATCGTTCCACCTCCTCGAGAGAGATCCGAACCGGACCCCCGCTTTCCTCCACCGGCCACAAACACACATCCATCGCTCCCTCCATCTTTTCCTCTTCTGTTTGACTGATCACTGTTACTTCTGTCTCTGCCTTATTTTCTCCATTCTCCTCAAACCCTGAATTCACCTCTATCTCACCTTCCTCTTGAGTAAACCCCCCCTCATCCTCTGTAGGACTTACTCTTCCCTCTCTTTGTTCATCACTTGTGACAGATTCCTTGTCGTCTGTAATCACAAACCAGTCCAGTTCTTCTCTATCCGAAGCTACGCTCACCTGTCCTGCTAAACTCAGCTCTGGATCCACTTCCATGCAAAACCCAGAGTCTATCTCAACCTCAACATCCTCCTCCATCAAGACACCTGAGTCTGCCATTTCCTCTCCCCCCATCCTGCTCTCCCAGGCTACGTCTTGGTCACTGCTCCCCTTCTTCAAAACTTGTTCCATGCAGCTTTGCTAAAAGTATCACTGTAACATTTCCCTCTCATTCTGACTCCACCTTTCATCTGACCTGCTCTCTGTCGGGCTGCAGGTGCTCCACAGCCTGCAGGACGTCACTCACTAACTGTGGGGACTTCCTACTGCAACCTCAGGTTACCTCCCCTGCAGACAAAAGCTACAGTGTAGCACTTTACCCCACCCTCCCCGCTCACCCTGCCACCCTTAACCCTCCCCTTAAAGGACAATTACCTGACCCCTCCTGGTTAAATAGCAATACCTCTAACCTGTTAATGGCTGATCTCTAAAAGGGGTACAGTTTTGACAATATAAGACTAGAAAAGGAAAGAAAAAAAAGTTGTGTATGCTCAGTTATGTCGTGCCATGTTGTGTCATGGTGGTTAGATAGGAACAGCAGCTCTCAGCCCTTTGCCCAGTTCTCATTTACCTAGGCCAACAACGCTGTGGCTCCTTGTCTGCCTTATCTCAGGAGATGTGAACCAAAAAGTACAAAGCCTTCATTCTGATCAGCCCCATTCAAACGCTGCACTGCATCCCCATTTAACTATTCACTGACTTTATCCATTCAAGGCCCCTATTCTTGTTTACACCACTCAAAAGAGCCCATTCTTGAAAACTTACTGAAAGACTCGATTCTGATGAGTCCTCTCAATGACAGACACTGTTTCTCAACAGAATGTGGCAATTTAGATACCATTTCAACGAGTCGTTTAAAAGATATAACTCAGTCAAAGCAGGATAACAGACAGCACTCTGTCTCCCAATTCAGTCATTATCAAGTAATACTGTAATAAGGTCAGCATGCAAAAAAGATTTGACCAAAAGATGTTGGTCAAGTGTGTTTACATGTATGCTTGCACGTGTGTGTGCATGGGTATTTAGGCTTGCATTTGCATATGTGTGAGTGGGGAATTGTGCTTAGCACTCATGTTTTCTCTGAGGCCGAGGGCGTGCAGAGGTTTATCAGAGCCATAAACCTTGAGAGGTAAACATGAGAGCCATTAGGTTGCAGGAGTGCACAGCTCAAAGTGAACAAGGAGGTCAAACAAAGGGACAGAACGCCGATCAGCTCGCCGTCTGAGGCTAATTTAGAGATGCTGATTCATTGGGTTTCACATGGAGCCAAAGAAGGAAAATATTTTCCCTGTAACTCAGAGATAAATCCATCAGACACTCAGTCTCAGTCAGCACAAAATGTTAGAATTATATTTTAAACATATTAAATTCTCAAAAAAATATGACTCACTATGACTATGACTTTCCTGTCCTGTTACAGGGGAAATCCCCCATTTTACTTATCAGATTCTATTCACAGATCTCATGAAGCATTTCTGTCTATGATAAAAAGTTGTATGAAGCCTTTGGTGTCTTAATAAAATTTACTAAATTGCGTCAAGTGATTTTGTTCCTTTTTTATGACTGTTGCTTTTAAATATGCCCAGTCCCCATGGCACCATGGTCCTTGTCACTGCCGTCTCCAGCATCAACAGAGGAGGATGTGATGCACTTTAAAAACTTCTCCTGTAAACAATGCAAACATACTGAAGTGAGCCACACATATGCCAGTTAGCTGAGTGATTTATTAGCCATGTACTTTTTTTAACCTTTACTTGAGCAAGTTGCTAAAAAAAGTTTTTTTCTTTTTTTCTCAAGTCATTTTTTAGAGGAGACATTTTTCTGACTCCCAAGATTGCTTGACATTATTAGTTAAATCAAAGGTGAAATAATATGCAGATCATGCAGAGTAAGCTGCAAATGTTAGATGTATATATGTTTTCACACTGTGACAAAAACTTTTACTGAAATGGGTTAAAAAAAATCCTTTTTCTCTAAGATTTTTGTAACAGTGTTCAGTGGCCTGTAAAGCAAAACAACTGTGAGTTCAACAACGTAGCTCCTCTTTTTATGAATTCACCTCATGGCTAATGACATAAACAGAACTGGAAGAAATGAGAACTTTCCCTTAAAGCCCTGCGGCTCAAGGTTCAGGCAAACAAGGAGGACAAGAACAACATATACATACCGTGTGTTCAGCCCGTGTGTGTCATACATAAGGACACACTGTATGTATTACAGGCAGACACAAAGACATAAATTCTATGTCAGGCACAACACTGCAGTGACTTTCACCTATCCAATGACAGAAGGAACATAAATATCTGAGGTCAACCCTGCAGAGATCAGGCTGCCTCACAAAACCAAAAATAGGTAAGGTTTTCACACACACTGTGTCAGCAAGCTATAGACAAATAGCTGACATACACACGCTGAGTCTGCTTTTTGTAGACGAAACAAAATAAACATGGACTCTTCCCACACAGAGAAACAAAAATACCATCTATACATCTCCTTACTCACGTGATTTAAGTGGAACCATCGGCATCCCACTATCCCACTGAGAAGCTCTTCTCTTTGCTTTCCTCACCATCCTTTTCTCCTTTCGTTTCAGTGAGACCAAGGAAAGTCCCTCACTATGCAGTGGCACAAATCAAGGTCTCAAAGTGGCAACAATCTAGCTGAAAGGACACCGACTTGAAAACTCAGCAGCTTTAATCAGCATTTCCTCTGCAGCAGCTTGTCTGCCGGTGAGGTGCTGTGTGCTGTGATTTCTGCGTTTAATGAAGAATCTGCTCCTGCTACGGAGGAAATATCAGCACAGCTGGCAAAGATCTGTGTGTTGGAAACTGAAGCGGCTGTTTAAGCTGCGCAGTCACGCACTCGCACAGACACTAACTGTTATACACTCAAAGAGACAGAAACAGCCCAGTGGGGAGCAAGGGAAGCCCACAGGAAACACTGTGTGTGAAGCTTTGGGCATGATGCCCTGCAGAACTCTGGCCAGAAACATAAATCACACACACAGAAATTTAGTCATATGTACATAATCAGAATCACTCATTCACACAAACTGTGTCTTCCTCTCTTTTGTTCTTACCATCCCAGTTTCTCCAGGAGTTCTTGCGGCTCCCAGGGTTAAAAGAGAAAGGAGATCCAGAGATGTCCAGGTTCTGGATCAGATTACTCAGCCGGTTCATGATCCGATACGACGCCTCCCCACCCTCCCGTAAAAACTCATGCAGAGACATGAGAGCTGGCTGCTGGACTCACACACACACACTCAAAACAAACTTTGTCATGCAGAGAGACCCCCCTCACTGCACCTGCAAAGCTTCACTGCACACTCTAATAGACTCCAAATCGCAGCCCCCAAATGCAGGCATGGGAAGGACCTTCTTTGTTGCAATGTGACGGGTCACTCGGAATCAGGACAATATTCTCCTCACACGCATCCTGCGAAGATGTGTCTGCATTGGCTACAGACAACACAAGCCCAGCGTCCTCTGCAGAGCCACATTGGGGATTTGAGGAAACAGCACAGTCCAAAGTCGGCAGAACCAGAAAAAAAAAGCTGAGTCACTGTGTGCACAACCTCTGGAGCAAACACTGGAGGTGAGAATGGGCCCAGCTCTGCTCTGCACAACCACACACACTCACACTGTGATGCACAAGCAAAAACTCCTCACAAGTGCAACTATTGACAGCTCGGAGTAGCACAGGTTTCCAAGGAGGGACTAGAGGGGAGGAGGGTGGAGGGCAGCAGGAGCATAGGGCAGCCGGCAGAGCACAAATCCCCTTCTGCTGCTCGGGCTAATTATATTCCCCCACTCCTTAACTAATCTGCCTTTTCTTTCCTGCTTTCTATCTCCCCGGTTTCTTTCATGCATTCATTCCTGGTGAACCAGAAAAGACTGCAAAAAGCATTAAAACTGCAAAAATACAAACACTTTAACACTAAAACTTTCTGGTGGACAGTTCAGAGTGTATTGTTGCTCAATATATGATCAGTAAATGAGGCAGAGGAGCAAACATCGTTGACATCGAGAGTAAAGTGGGTTTATTACAAGCTTTTAAATGCGTGTGTGAGTGTGAGGTGCATTTGTGTGGTTAAAGCTGGCAAGCAAAAGGCAGCTGGCAGTTCATTGGCTTAGAATAGAGATGAGAAAAGAGCTGCACTCTCACACATACTGATGAGGAAACTGCAGGAAGATGAGACACACAACATCAGCTATCTACCCATAAACCCCTACCCTCTTACATCTTTCTGTCTCCCCACTCCCCCTCTCCTGATAATCAGGTCTGATCCCTCCTTTGAGACATCACCCACCTCCTGTGTATTATTTCATCTATAACCCTTCATCCCCGTTTACTCCAGCACTGACCTCACTGTTACCCTAAATCTACCTGTCTGTCCTCTCGTTCCCTGCTACAGCTTTGCTTTGAGCCAAATGCTAACATTAGCTCATCACAGTAATAATGCTAGCATGTTGATATTTCACATGTATGATGTCCGCCATTATCTTAGTAGCATGGTTTAATGCTGATATTGGCTTGTAACAATAGAGGCTAAAAAATGACAAGTGTGGCTGAAAGTATAGGTATGAACTTTGTAGGTATTTTTTGAAAAAGAAGTACTGGACATTAAATTTTCTAATGACCTAAAATGAAAAGTCAGGAGATCACCACAGTTATTACATTTCATCCTCAGGGGGAAGTGAGGCCCATCAAATTTTATGGAAATCTGTCTGCAAGTGAAACCTTATAGAGAAGCCAGGGGATCGCCACAGTCAGTCAAATTCATCATCTGGGGTTGATGGATATCTGTACTATGGCAGTTCATCAAGTATTTTTTGGGATATTTTCGTCTAGATCAGATTATGAATTGATTGATTGACATTGTTTTTATTGAGAAACATTATGAAACAAAATAAAAACACAGAGTTGAGAATGATCAGAATCAAAACAATACTGAAAGCCTCCAATTTTTTCTGTAGACAGTTTTAACAATATTTCAATAAGAAAATTCTGCTGTATTGTGATTGGCCTCAGCAAAATACAATGAGAAAAAATGAGAATACTATGTTATTGTAACACTCTCCCCAACTCTGGCTACTTGCGTCTTTCTGACCACAGCTGAGGAGCTGGAGACTAATAATGACCTGCTGGATCCATCTGGCTATACACCTGCTCTGCCTTTAGGGATGAACAGCACAGCTCACATAAGCAGGCTGAAGAGCCCCTGACCTCAAACTAAAAACAAACCTGACTCTCACATTATTATAACAATAAAGTCTGACACACACTTGCACCTTCAAGAAAAACATTAGACCAATAACAAATGAATAAGATCAGAAAGAAACCATGAGCTGGTGAGACAGCTGGGCTGCCTCAAAGCCTCTGCTCCTGCCTGGATCTGCAGCAAATACACACACATACACAAATGCACACGCACAAAATAAAAAAACAGCCCCCCCCCAGCATCACCGGCTGCAGATGAACACACTCCTGCTGGAAAAGCTGAGACCTGTGACTCACTGAACTGGATGTGTCCCTTTAAATCAACTGAAAGTAGGTCAAATGCCCAGTTGGAGAGTCGAGGAGAGGCTTTCTGCCATCACGACTGAAGTAACACTTATTTTTCTGTCTGATTAACCCTCTGATGTTTCATTGTGTTTTTCAGCCATGCTAAAGGCGTGGCTGCAGGGGTGGCAATGTGGTCAGACCACCACTGAGGCCAAGACCAAAACATTTTATCAACAGTCAGATTGATGTCAAGATACTTGATACTGATGATTATGTTTACCAGAGGATAAATGATACCGGACCTTCTTTAGCGCCACCAGCAGGTCAGAGTCTGGAAAAACCTTTGACTTGCTTGTGATGCTACATCAATGATACTGGACAAACTGGCACAGAATCTCATAAAGACATTGATTGTTTCTAGATGACCTTTACTAATATAGCGGTGGTTGTGAAAAGGCAACTCAGGTGACAAACATAGTTGCTGCCCACTGGTGGCAATGGTAAAGAATGGTAATTAATACCAAGGTAAGAAGGCAGCTATCTTATGATATATGACATAATGTCTCATCAAGTTCACTACATCTATGCCATTAGCTTTTCTTTTAGTGCCACTATGATGTTATATTTATACCCTCCTCCCCTTTGTATATATGAATTTCATTATAAAATATCTACAATTATGGTATAAATTGCTATTAAAATTGGCACACACACTCCAGCTCCCTTTAGAATGAACTGATATTAACTTGGTGACTAAGTTAATAACTTCACCTAACCCTATCAACAGGTCAAATTTTTAATTTGTGCAGTACTTTCAATTTCACATTTTGCTTATAACCACTCCCAGCAAACCCTGAGACCCTTGAAAACCATTGTTTAAACAACCCATCAGGAAGTCCTTATGGTTCAAAAATAGTTTCAAAATGGAAGTCTTGCCAACATTTGTGACCTTAATTTTATGGACTGAGGACGTACTGTTCATAAAATGAAGAAATAAATTAATTATTTGAGAAATAAATTTTAACTGAGCATGGATAAGATGTGGCAAACAGCTCTGCCCACTCACTGCAGACTGCACAGCCACACTGATAGATGGGCAGTTTTTTGTTTTCTTTAAGAGGAAAATGCTGCAACATTTTGGGGTACAAATGGGTCTAACTGAATTTACATCAGCTTGAGGAAATATTATGTGCAGTCATGTTCAGCACGACATTCAGACACAAGGAGCTAAAACAGAGAAATGGTGTTTTTGCGACTTGCTCTCTGGGGAAAAATGAAAATGGCACAGTTTTATTCTTCTTTTTTTACAGCCCAACACCTCCTTTCAAGCTCAGGAGAAGCAAGCAGTTTGTCAAATGAGACAATGCTAAATCCTTTTCATTCGCAGTTGACTTTGTATCCCTGATTTTCTCTTTTCCTCACTCTCCCTTCGTCTCTGCTGTCCTCCGTGATCAGTGTTAGAGTCTTTCCTCTGAGCCGATTACTGCTCTCATCCTCCTGCCACAGCACATTTCTGTCAAATTCCTCATAAACAGAATCGATTGCATGTCCGTAGTTTTTATTGGCATAATTTCGCAGACTTAATACATGTATGTATAAAGACAATTTTGACAATTTTCCATTCAGTTTTATTTTATCATATCTGGAGTAAAGGGATGCAGCTCATAATTCTCCATCAGAGCTGTAGTTTTTTCAGCTCTAGCCCTGGCCTCTCCTCGCTCAAGTCCACCCACTCACTGTTTTTCACCATTTCTGGTGTTAAGAAGGAAAAGATACAACTAGAGCCCACTGTGCTGTACTATGGTTTACAGCAAGAACTAAGCCATTATAGTAGATTCAGAGATGGACAATGTAAAACCAGAAACTAGACATTATTCTCTGCATGTATATACTGCGGCTGTATATAAAAATAAATAGCTGTGGCTTTTCTAAATGAGATCAGCATCACTGACTTTTACTGAGAAAACATCAATACAACATAAAATGAAATGAAATTGTGTACGTGTGCATGTGTGTGTGCATGTGTGTGCATGTGTGTGTGTGTGCATGTGTGTGCATTCATGCATGAAGGAGTGGCTGTGTGCTAGCAGTGAGTGGATTGAGGGAGATCTCTTTAACTGGCTCAGAGAAAAGAGAAGAATATCAAAAATATGGCTCAATCTATCATTTTAGTGGCATTATTTTGATAAAAGAGAAAAATCTGTCCTTTTAGCCTGAGACCGTAAATCCTGAGACTGCAGAGGCAACATCAGGACATCACATCTCGAGCTTTAAAAAAGGGATCTCAGGCCAGCTAGAAAAAAGGCTCTGAAACAGCTGCCTTTTCCATGACAGGGGAAAGAATTTGCACTGCAATCAGAAATGAAGGGCCTGAAATGTTTCTCTGCGGCAGCGTTGATTGTCTTAAGCTAATCTGACAGGCTATGAGCTTACACAGCGGTGATCTGCACAAAACACAGTTACACGGACCTGACAGCAAAATTTAAGTGGCATGGTTACCTGAAGAGAAGAATCCATGTTAAGTAATCAGTCAAGGGTTACAGTGGAGATCGGACCATACTCATATATATACGCCACTGTCTACCATTTCTGTGATCAACATCACTTCCGATCAAACACTAGTCAAATAATATAACTGATTAAGGTGAGGTACTGGGGAAATAGGTCAGTGAGGTACAGTGATGTGTCACAACATAAATCAGGCTTTCTGCAGCCTGAGTCTCTGTATACTTTACAGTCAGCAGTGAAAAGATTACTCATCAGATTCAATGCAATGGAACATGAATCACATTATAAAAACCTCAAGCTCTGATTCACAACACTATGAAATATATATTATTTTCTACCACTGGATCCAATAAAATGGGTCAGTATCACATTTTCTATGGCGAACAGCACACACAGGTTTGGTAATCAGAAGCTTATTGGCCAATCATTTGTCTGACTGGAGGCACAAACAGCACAAGCAGCAGCATATTTAACCTGGTGTGGTTTTATCCACAAGGATTTGACATGATAATCCTGCATTTTCTTCACAGAGCACTTTCTTTTACCTCTTATTTGTTTCAAATTTAGCTAAGCAATAAATACAGTATTGTCTCTCACTGCAGCTACTTATTAGTATTTAATTTACAAACATATTTTGCGTAAATATGTATACTCCTCTGCAATCATCAATACAATTATAAGGATGAGTGTGTGTTGTTGTCACCCACCTATGCTTTGAGTGACTGTCCTCAGTCTCTCCAGCAGCTCCCCCAGGGCCATCTCTTCTGTCTTCATCCACAGGATCATCCTCCAAAGGGACAGTGGAAGGCCAGCTGCCCAGCCAAAAGACACTTTCGCAGGAAGAAGAGACAGCTTGCCTGCTTTTGCCCGAACAACGCAGCGGAGAGCGGATGATGGTGAAGAGGACGGGAGAGGGGGAATCTCGCAGAGGCAAGCCCAGCCACGCAGAAGGGGATGAAGTGGATGCGGTGGGGTAAACTAACGCTAGATGTGACTGCCTGGCTGCTGTCTTGTGCGATACACGGATGATGATGATGATGATGGAGAGAGGGGGTGTGTGCAGCTTGAAAGCGCTGGGATGCTTGTGAGAAATGGATGCTTTCGAGGATGGAGAGGATGCTGCAGAGGCAGATGAGGGGATGCTGCTGATGAAGCTGCTACGGCTGTGACAGCCCCAGCTACACTGCTGAGGGATGCGGAGCACAGGACGCCGGCAATGGAGATGGGGAGGAGGTGGAGCAGGACGCAGCCTCATCCCCACATGCATGCTTCAGCCTCAGAACACATGATGGTGCAAACCTGTGAGAACCTGACAGACAGAGAGGGGGGAGGGGAAGTAAAGGACAGCGATGCAGATTCATACAGGTGATCCAATAGTGACACCCAGTGTGGAGGGAGGGCATATCAGCCATGTCATGAAACAGTGGCATCTACATGCACCATTAATTATGCTGCATTGCCACCATGTGACCACACTTGGTTATGACAAAACAAGGTTGGATGATTTTTAAAAAAGAGATAATTCAGTTGTATTATATTTAAATGTAACACTTAAATCTCCTTTTCAAGAATAATGGTTTATGCTCCGTTTAGTAACCTTCATAGCTGTTTATAAATAAAGTTTAAATCACAACTTTTTTTAGCAAAATAAAGAAATAGAAGACAGATGATATTGAACTTTGGTTAATTAAGATCCAGACATGCTTTGCACAGGTTGCCAACAAAACATTAAAACATTCAATACTTATTTCTACCACTGTTTGATATTTTTCTATGATTTAATGTTTTTATACCAAATGTAAAATTAGGAAGTAGTAATAAAGGAAAAGCCTTTTGAATTGAGCTAGGGCCAAATGATATGACTCTCTAAGATGACCCAGATTTCCCGTCTTAAATAGGCAGCACCAACTGTCAGTGTTCACCTGGACGACAGGGCCGCGAGCCTCCTGAGGTCAGTCACATGACCTTGTTGATGTACGGTCACAGGTAGATGACAGCCTGATTCAAGGTAAAGTTGAGGTCAGAATAGATTCGGTCTTATCTAATCATGGACTACATTGGCTGCTACTAGCATCCAAACCTCTGAGGTGAACTGTCAGCATGTCGAAATGTATTGTGGGTAATGTAGGCACCAGATTCTGACAAGAAAAAAGACTGTAAGGAATAAAAAAGATGTTTTTTTTTAATCCGTACATTGTTTGAGCTAAATTAAGAGACATAGCAGAGCAGTGTGAGAGAGTGTGCAGGTGTGCTGGCAGGTAACGTGAATGTGACAGGAGAGGTAAGAAGTGTTAGGCCTGGTTAATGGCAAAAGAAATACAAAATATTATATAACGCTAAATACATACAACAAAGAGAACAACTGTTTTCTCTGTTTCTTTATTACAAGCTGAATGACATTACAGTGCTTTGCCCTCATTTGCTACACACAGGCTGGCTAAAAGTCAACAGGTGAACTTTTAAAATCTTTATCCAAAAAGAAAACAAAAACAAAAAACAAACAAACAGGTAGATTCTCAAAAGGTGTTTAGTAATACAAACAGTGCTGTACTGAAGGTATGATATGAAGCATGCCGCTCGGGAAGTCGACATTTCAGACCTTTGCCAAGCTCAGGAATGACAGGAGGAGCACCTGCTGTTCTGCTGATGGACTTAAAAAAAAAGCAGTTTGACATTCGGATCAGCAGTAGAAGGCTGGTGCCATAAACCCATTTGAGACAGAGGCCGACACCTACAGACAGTCCATTCCTAGTCAAGTTATTTGGTCACGTTTTTTTTTGTAATTTTTTTTTCTCACCCACTACAATCTTCTTGGAAAAATAACTTGTGAGGAAGAGTGAACACTTATAAACCCCCAGTCGACAGACGATAGACCTTGCTTTAGGGGAAAAACTGATTAGTTGTAGAAGAAAGTGCAGTGTGTAGACCTATTGGTAAATCTCTAATGAATCATATAATGTATATGTTTCTCTCATTTTGGTTACAAACTTGAACATACATTCTAACAGAGTTAAAATATAGTTTTCTCTCTGGGATACAAAAGTTGCAAAAACAAAAAAATATTCAGAATGGAAAACAAAAAAATCTGAGAAGTTGTGAAAAATTGAGCTGTGGAGGACTCTGATAACAAACTGTGTTTTGAATAATGACTAAAAAGAGTTCCCCAAGATGTTTAGTAAAAATAAAATAGATCTTACAGCATTTTTGTGGTAGGACTGGTATGTGACATGTAAAATATGTCTGGATTTATTATGGCAACAGCACAGTGAGGTGGGACACTGCATAACAAGCACCAAGGCTCTTTTATTAATCTACTGAGGTCAGGACGTTGAGCCCCCAAGTCCAAATACTTGCAGAGGCTTGTGGGCTTTGAATAAACTGAAAGAGACAAAATCCAGACCTCCAACCAAACTGATAAATCACCAGAGCCCCAGTTAAAAAAAACATAAAATAAAACAAAAAAACACACTGAATACCTGTTACTAAATCTATACAAGTTGGCAGATGGTGATGTGTATGAAAATAAACTGTATAAACATACAAAAATGCTTCAGAATCTGACATTCAAGTCTTCCAGAGTCAGTCACTTGCTGTGCAACACGACAGATATGCTTTGGGACAAAGAGGACTTCAGATGTTGCAGAAAAGAGGTTCATCCATAATGAGCTACAATCTTCAGCTGGAGGACAAGATGGACAAAATCAGTTCAACATTCCACTGATTTGATTGTGACATCGCCGATTCAAGTCTCCCTCCCTCCTACCTACAGCAGACTAAATATAACGCTCTCTGCCCACGTCTACATATATCAAAAGGTTTTTAAGTTACATCCATAAAACAACAGTGACCGCCATCAATAATTTTAGAACATACACAGAAAAAAAACTCATTGATTAATGCAACACATATAAAAAAATAAACCCTTATGGGACATCATGACATCTGCATTCTTATATTAACTTTTCCATAACACGGAGCATGGCAGCAAACACGCAAGCACAATGCAACAGTGAAGAACAGCAAGTCATTTAGGACATCCATTAAACAAAGGCTCCATCGGACTCGGGCTGCTGCTGTTACCCAATGTGACCACATGGAGGCAGGAGTTGGCACAGCGTGTGCTCATTGTCAGGAGAAAGAAAAGGTGTCATGATATGGTTCATGATGAATGATGAACGGGACGAAGGAGGATAAGGAAGACCGGAGAGGAGAGAGGGTTGATCAGCATGTGGCAGAGATCCGACATGCTATGCTGGCAGATAAGAAAAACAATAGTCGACACAATCAGGAGGGTAAAAGAAGAGCAAGAAGGAGGGATAACAGACACTGTGTATGCCCTCCGAGCCTCCCTGTCCACTCAAAAAACATGTCAAAAATGACCTAGAAATATAATCCGCTAAAATGGGTTTCTATGAATTAAGGCAGGGCGGCTAGAATACTGCACATCCCTCTTCAGATTTTTCCCGTTTCTCTCCTTCAGCTGATGGGTGTGTGTGAGTGTAAGGCTTTGTAATACACCACTTCTGCTTTTATTTTATTCATTTTTACACCTCTCTCTCTCTCTCTCCTTTGGCTCCTAGCCTGCTGCTGCGTGGTTACCTGTAAGGCAAAGGTGTGTCACATACAAACATACAGTATAACAGGCAAATTCATGCATACACTCGCGCACATGCACACACACGCACGGACGCACGCACACCTAAAGGGCTGAGCGTTGACAGCTGCCCTTTACTTGGCCGGACCACAAACTGTACATAAATGTTTTCAACAAACATTTAAAAAGAAGCAAAAAAAATTTTAAAAAAGGACACAAAAAAGTGGAGCAACAGGCAAGAACTTGAGACTGAAAATGAGGACGAGGAATACAAAAAGGCCCGGCTGCTGACATTTTGAAACAAGACGGTTCCATAGTGCATGAAACAACGCACCTTCACACATGGTACCCCTTTTGTTCTTAGCCTTTTTCAAGTAAGAGTTTAGGTAGGAACTTCGATGAGACTAAGACAGGGACTACACGGAAACAAAAAGATGTTACCAAAGTTATGAAGATGAGGTGTTCGGGCTGTGATATCTAAAGGGTCGTCCACTCAGGTGTAGCCCAGAAAATGCACATGGTGAATTCAGCATGGAGGTTGACGTGTGTGTGAACATGTTTGTGTTTTGCTCTAGAAATTCCTTGATCCTTTGGATGAAGATCTTAGTCACACACTGTGAGATTTTCTCTACATTTCAGCCCAGGAGATTCACATTGACATAGTTTCAGAGTCTGCGTTTTTTTGTGTTCACACCGAGGTTTCCGGCCCTGGAGCGTAGTAGGCAAATCCAGCCCCTGACAGTCGGAGCATGTAGGGGCTGAGGGTGCGCAAGTCCTCCCCTCCCCCGTCCGCCAAGTGGGCCAGTAGTTTCTGGGGAAGGGGATCAGACCTGCGGAGCGACAGCATCTCCACGGTGCCAAGCTGGAGGTGAGAGGAGTCCGTGCTCGTGCCTTTGTGGGGTCGACGAGAGGACAGTGGAGTCGACTCAGCCACGCCATCCCGCGACTGCTTCTCATGATCCTGCAGAGACATGGAGGACACATATCAGAAAAAAATCCCTCACGCACAGAGGTAAACTGAAGAAAAAGAAAATCAAAGGAATTGCATTATGCAGATTAAAACAAAGAACATGTGAATGAGAACTGATGTGAGAAAGTTGTATAACATCACATAGCAGGGTTATATTCAGAGGGTTTCACTTGTCTGCTTTTGATAAAAGATGTTTTGTAATAATGACACCACATCATGGATTCCTGGATAAATAGTTACTGGAAAAAATTAACAAGGAAATCCAGTGTGGACATTGAACAGAATTTATTGATCAATGATGAGAAACCCTCTGAAAATTCCCTTTAGGATTAATAAACATGTTAGATTATGAAGACAAAATTCAAACTTGCTATTCCTTCGTTCAACAGCAGATGGCACCAGCATCCCTGCTACATTTCTCAAGGTTGCCACCTGCCTTGGCAACCTGGATCTTTCAGAGCAGTTTTGCTGCGATGACATCAGTGAGGCTGACCTATTATTGACCTTGCCTCATAAAATATGATCTATGCGACCAACTGAATTAAAACAAATCTGTGGGAAACCTCACTCATCTTATTTTCCCCCTGAATCTCCCTTGACCCAAAACCTTCAGTTTGTGCCACTGAATTTTACTCTCACATCTACTTCAAGCTACAGCCCAGGATAAAAAAAAAAAAAACAAAAAAAACAAAAAAAAAACAGATCATGCCTTTGATTAGTTGAAGCCCACATGACAAGTAGCAGTAGATTTTAATTTATCAACTAAAAACAGGATAAATCATTGACTCGTACCCAGATTAATAACAATTTCCATCCCACATGCAGTGAGAAACACAGAACCCTTAAAAACCGGCCCTGCAGGTTTAATTGGAGATTGTGATTCTGGAAAGTAGGTATAAGGGGAGGAAAATGTCTCATATAGACACACTCCTATAAGCCTCCACCACCAAGCCTGAGCCCCAGAGCCACAGAGCGACAGCATGCCCCCATGCAGTGCAGAGCAGCAGGAAGCATCATGGCAGCAGCATAAAGAACCCGACTCCCCACAGTCGACGCCCTCTTGTGTGCTGTTACCATGGTGACCCCTCGCCCAGCTACGGGGGGTTTGCCGGTGCATTTAAGGTCTGCTGAGCGGGGTGCCGTGGCTGTGTGACATCATGGCGTCATAGGTCCTAACAGCTCTTTCTTCAATGTCTCCTTCACAGGTCCTATCAGGGTGGAGCAGGTCTCTCTCATCACTTCCCTCATCGTCAGGGGCCACACAGCCCTCCAGGGCCCCCGCTGTCCTTACCTTCTGTGGATGACGTCAGAGGAAAGGAGGTGATAATGGAACCTGTTCATACCTTGCATGCTATGTCCATTTGTAGTCCCCTGCTTGTTAAGCCGAAAGTAAAACCAGCTGCAATTAATTAGCTTCATGAAGATTACAATGTTCAGTTAATCTCAAAAGTGTGCACTTAGTGTGCCCAATAATCCGACAACTGAGTTTATATGCAGTCTCTGTCTGGATTAAGTTAGATGTATGTAGACTGTGCATGATACTCTGCTGGAAGGTGACTATTTTATTTGACATTTTCTTCACCTTCTGCTATCTGTGTGTTACTTTTTTTTGAAGGCACCGTTGCAACATCCTAGGCTTTGCTTCATCAAGGACCATTGTGACCGGTTTCAAGAAATATAAACAAGCCACATCATCTTTTTGTTCATAAAAAGTGAGGATATATAAAAAATTGCCTTATATATTTACCGGAGCCCAAACTTACAACTTCACACATCTCGCTTCAAAAACCAAAACCTCAAAAAATTTCCTATTTGTGACAAAACAAAAAGGAAAAAGGCAATTCTTCATATTGGTTAGGCTCTATTTTTTGTTGAGTTGACTTAATGAATCTATTATTTAACATAACAGGGTAGAAGACAAATTTTTGGTCAGTTGACTTGTTGATAAACCAACTCTTCCTTTTTAACTGTTCAATAAATTAAAAACATCAAACTGATGTTTCACATGGAAGAAAATTTTGCAAAGCCTAATCTGATTTTAAGAATTTCAGAAAAAAACTACTGTCCCATGTATAACTCAATAAGTGAAAAGGTAATGAAAGATGTGAAAAAACAGGACATACTGCATGCAATTTACACTGTAAATACTGAACATGAAATCTATAATGGAAAAAATGACTTCACAAACGGGAGGAAAAATGTTTAGATTAAGAAAATATGCAGTTACAGCTGGCCTGCAATCCAAACACTGTCACTTAGTCATCAGTAGCTGTCTAGTAGTTAGTGTCACATGCAGCGAGTTGTTGAGACAGCGATGAGCGGTTTATACTGAGACATGCTGTCACGCATACAGAGATAAGAGCTTAAGAAAGGAGAGAGTCACCTCCTCTTCCTGCTCCTCTCTCGTCTCTCTGGGCCAATCAGAAACTCATTCTGCTGGAGGACTGAGAAAGCATGAAGATGGTGGACGGCTCCACTGTAAGGCACGGGCGAGTGGACTGCGGTTACCCCCCGAAAGAGTGAGCGAGTGCAGGGGGCAGAATCACAGGCACACAGGGGCAGTGAGGTGGGAAGAGAGGAAAGAGGAGACAGTAATGAAGGAGGAGGAAAAAGGGGAAGTGAATAGAAGGAATGGGAGAAAGAAATGATTGGAGGATTGGTGTGAATTTTGATTATGGTGGTCCATTAGGGTGCAGCGAGAAGGGAGAAAAGAGAAGAAAGAGCACAGCAGGAGGAAATCAGTCAGACCTTCTACTCATTTTTCCATTCACCGTGAAGCTTGCTTCATAGAAAGGTGAGGCTAAGCCAAAGAGAACAGGAAGTCATTCTAAAACATGCTGTTGCTCAAAGCCATTAGGGTTCCTACTGGTCTTCCTGGATGATTAATAGAGTGGAATAGCTTTGCAGCCTGTTCGTGTGGTTAATTACAGGCAAAATATTAAGAATCAGTTAGAATTTGAGAAGATTCGGCTCACTCTGTGAAATCATTTCAGGCTGTTAACTGAAATTCACTGCTACAAGAAGACATCATTTTAATTTTCTTAAAATGAGAAAGCATTAATTAGTGATTGGTTAATGGTTTTAGCGAAGCATTTAGTCACTACAGGAAAAAATCTAAAACCTAACTTGGGAATAAGCGAATCTAAAGCGTTAAACTTTCACCTCTGAGGTGGTGGATCTTACCTGTGCACGTTCGGTGGCTGTGGGACACATGGCCCTGCACAGGACCTTCTTAATGACATCTGGCAGCAAGCTGACCGTGATAAGCAGGATGATGCTGAGCCAGGCTGGACCACTGGACAACATCTGCATGAACACGTAGTACATCCTCTGGTAGTTCAGGAAGGGCCTGAGCAGCCACAAAAAAAGACGGAAAAGAAAGATTAGATTTTCAGAATGATCTTAATCAACATAAAGGTTATTGATGATGTGAAAAAATAAGCATATTATACCAGATAATTCCTCCCCAGAGAAGAGAGAAAATAACGTAGAAAAGTAGTGACCCCCAGATGACAAAGTGATTGATCCAGGTCCAGTGGTGCGTGTCCAAGGCGAGCTGAAACAAACAGAATAAATACATAGTAAACACTCATCTAGTCAATGAAGTCAATGCTTTTGCCTTCAGGGTTTACTGTTGTGCAAACTGAGCAGCCAACCTAGTCGATCATTTATGTAACATAGTTAACATGTGAGCCGCCAGCTACTCCACACAAACGACCAGGCACACATGCAGCGGTGCTGAACTCGTTCAAATGGAGGGATTATGCAATGCAATCGACAGGAGTAACGAGGGTGTTTTTTTTTCTTCCACCACCATGATTTAATTTCCAAAGACATGTGCTCACACACCTTGAGTGTTACCGTGAACACCAGCACGGTAAAGACGAGAGTCCCGAAGGTCCAGTTCCCAAACATCTGCAAGGGAAGAGAGGAAAAAGACGGTTAGTGGCCACATCGATCAAACACCCCTGTCAAGCTGCATACACCGATTAGTGAACATCTTATGATTTTACAAAGCTTAAATCAAACAGTGAACAGACACTGAGCATCATATCTGATGAGGTGAGGGATAATCTGTTTGGGGAAATGATTCTCTTTGACTTTCTTTTAAGCTTTGGCGCTAATTAACTGAGAATATTTTCACTTCACCTCTCAGCAGCCGCATTTTTCTACCTGCTGTAATCCTAGAAAGGTTTAGGCCGACATCAGGAGCGAACAGATGGAATGAGAGTTGAAGGGGAGGGAGGGAATGAAAGAGGGAGGAGGGTGGAGGGAGATCTAGAGAAAGAAACGGCTGAGTTTATGTAATAACCACAGCTGGTTGGTGGTACGAATGCACTTATCTTTGCTAAAAATTCCTTTATTCATTAATCCTTCAGTTGGATGAGAAAAATAGTGACACTCTCTGATTTAAACCTCTTTTCCTTTAGTTGTTTGTCACCATTAAACAAAGAGTACAGTATGAAAACAGTCCTGGAGCTGCAAAAATTAAGACCAACCAACCCCAAGAACTGCTATGACAAACACATGGACATACAAAATACACACACGCACACACACACAAATGCACAAACACATCAGAAAGAACAACAAAACAGATGTTGAGTCATAATCTATAGTACATACAGTACTAACAATACTCTATTTGCTACCACAGTGAGACACAGGGATAATGTAGGGGAGCGTCTAAGGTTTCTACGTATGTCAGTGGAGTTGTTAGCATCAGGTGCTGTGCAGGATTCGGGGCTTTACAGAGATTAGGGTAATAATGGAGCACTGGAAAACTACACATTCAAATGAAAGTGCATGAATGATGTGAAGTGAGAGAGGATGAAACTGGATGAAACGGTCAAACCGAAAGCTTAAACGGTACGACAGGAACTAAAAAAGCGTGAAAGACAGATAGAGCTGACAGGGAGGGAGACAGGCTTACCATCTGTGTGTTGGTGGTCATAAGCTGAGGAGAAAAGAGGAAGAAGAAGAAGAGGAAGAAGAAGAAAAAGAAGAGGAGCAAAATAAAGAGAGAGGAAGCAGAGAGAAGGAAGGGGGGGAAGAAAAGAGAATCAGGACAAAGGGTAAAATGAATTTCAGGATGTTTCAACTTAAAAAACAAGACCAAAGGCAATCAAAAACAGTTGACATGATACAAATTAACAATACAGAGAAAGATGCTATTGCGTTGTCGATATGAATGGAGATCCAATGTTGCTGACCTACAGGGGGGGCCGGGATAGAAACCTTACTGTTAAAGATCCATAATGACAAACACATGGCCACAAAGTCATCCTTTAACACTTAAATCCTCTTTTATGAGAATCCAATGGAGATGGATGAGTGTTGGTAAAGAAAGCACCAACTTTATGTCCGTTATCTGCTTTTAATTTCCCCACAGGAAGCCTCGAACATCCCTCCATGTTCGCCATAAATGCTCTATTTCTACTCATTTACAAAATGACACACCATGCCGGCTTCTGCCGACAGAGCAAGAGGCTCACCTGGCCATTGCTGGTGAAGGTGGTGTTGTCAAACAGGAAGTAGGCACCAAAGAAGAAGATAACAGCGTCAAACACGCCCAGGCATGTCCAATACAGGAAGACAGGCCAGCGGAGGAGAGAGTTCTTTGCTATGTCCCTGAAGAAGAGGGGCAGAATAAAACAGCAGTCGAGCAAAAGCAATGAATATTGCATCATATAAGTCATAAAAAGATACAAATAATAAACATTTATTCCCTCAACCTTACCTGTACAAGGAGGGCTCCCTTTTGAGTGTCTCCATGGTGACGTGTTGCTCAAACAGGCTGTATAGGAGGATGGGGAGCGACGTGAAGCTGATGTTGTACAACGTCAAGTAGGCTGTGTCGTACAGAGGCTGCAGAGGAGATAAAGACAGTACAAACAGCATCAGACATCTGGAAATGAAGGTCATGTTAAAACTGCAGTTACATTAATTAGTTTCTTTGGTCTCTAAGTTGCAGTGGATGTAGCAAAATAAAAAAATTATATAGCTATATAGTACTGTTTGCAAGTAATAACCCAATTCTGAATATACAGACACAGGATAGTTTAAGTTTTAGTTAAGAATTTTGTGTTTGGCTATTTTACATTCAGAAGTACAACATTTACTCTTCTTTAAGCTCTGTTTTGGTCTCCAAAATCCTCTTCCTGAGGAAAATTTGTCTTGCTCTTCAGCTGCAAGATGTTCTGCCCTGCAACCAGCTAGCTGCTAACCCTGTTAGCCATTTGGTGCTAAGCCAGTACCATGAAGTGGAATTATTACAGCTGTCTGCTGCGGCTGGAAACAGGATCTATGAGGTTTAAGTTTTTGTGCCATAAAATCAAAACAATGAGTTAAAAAAGGATGAAAATGCTTAGTGGGGGGAACTGCAAAGTAGGTGCATATTCACCTCCATGAACTGCACCTTTTACATCACACATTTGATCCATTGTTTACATGGAAATATGAATTAGTGCAGCTTTAAAAATAAACATAAAAAAAGCATTAATAGCTACATGGAGCTGATTCAGTGTTTAAAACGGTGTGGATATGTAAAGACGTATATACTGTATGTACAGAATGTGCTGTGCGGCTGCAGACTGTAACACAGCATTAAGTGCTTACCTGCTGGGAGAATCCACAGAAGAACTGATACAGGAACTGAGGGAAGATGAAGCATACATTCTGGAAAGATTTAAGAGGAGAGAAAAAAAACACACACAACAAATGGAGAAAGTGATAAGCTTGTGACAAGTACACGTGAAGAGATTTGAAGAATCTAAAAATGCTACTATCTACACATTTCTGTTTATGCAGAGATTGTGCGCTATAAGCTCACTGAGTGGGCTGCAAAGAGCCGGCCTGCCAAAAGGAAAAAATGAATCAGTTGGCAGGGCACCGCTTGCTGTGGAAGCCGCCCACACTGATCATCGTAGCCATGAATCCAGCAGAGAATGTTGCACCAAGGATTCATGAATCCGGTAATCTGTCAGAGTAGCTGCAAAATCTGGCTCTTTGTAACTCAGTGTTTGACTGGGAATTACGATAAAGTGATTAAAATGTGTGAGCCAGCAGAGCTCACGAGTGTTGTACCTTGTAGAAGAAGTACTGAACAAGCTCAGCTATTCGGATGTAGTAGTAGTGGCCATGAACGAGCAGCATCTTCTTCAGGTGTTTGAACTTCGGGATGGCATAGTCACTGTTCCTGGCCGCCTGTCGGCCTTCTTTACCCATGATGCCTTGAGGAAAAAGGAAAGTCTGTAACTAATAATCTGATAATGAATGTAACACAGTCACAGTAAGGAAGTGGGTTTTTAGCCAACTAATGTACAGCCTTTAGGTGAGCCTATTCTAAATGATCAAAAATATACTGTATGTGCAAGCACAAAGAAGTCTAGTTCACACTTGTTTTATTAGCTGAATATTAGATTTGTGGCTATATGTGACCATTAGGAGTATAATATTTTGCCTTTTATAGGCTAAAAATGATTTATATATTTTTTGTATTTCAGCAGAAGTTTTCTATTTCAATACTGTTTTATTTAGAGCTGACATGATCCTTATAGTAAAAGCTAACTGAGAAATGTGAAGCATGTCGCCTCAGTACATTCCAAAAAAGGGTGAAAAAATTGAAGGATTTTTACTCAAAATGTTTGTTTCTGTGACTTATTTAGTGTAAAAAATAACACAACAAAACCAACTTGGCTTTGATAGAAACAGTGTATTTAACATATCACTGGATTAACTGTTCTCACCGATGCCCACATGTGCCTCCAAGATCATGCTGACATCGTTGGCCCCATCGCCAATGGCGAGTGTTATGGGATGCTCCTTGGAGGCTTTAATTAGCTTCACGATCTGCAGAAACAAAAATTTCAGTCACCACCTCTGTTTGTCCTCTAGGTTTGTGCCTGCAGTGTGTTCGTGAGGCAAAGTGCAGTTCTGTCACCTGTGCTTTTTGCAGTGGTGCCATGCGACAGCAGAGCACCGCGCTACAGTTGCGGCAGATCTCTAGAAAAATATCTCTGTAGTTTCCAGGCCCGGCCCCCTCCTGGTTGGGCTTCAGCACTGCAGACAGAGTGGCCCCATCGATGATCAGGCCAAAGTCGAGGCAGTCCACTGACAACCTGGGACAAAATATCACAGACTGGTCAACATGGAGCGTTTTACAGACACTTAGAGATCAGCCTGCTGTCTTGATGCTCATCAGATAAAATTTGTGATAATGTCATATGTTCATTGGTCTAAAGACTTTAAAGCTGCAACTATGAGTCACTTAGGCAAAAATGAACATGAGACTACACTTGTTGCTGTTGTTGTCTTTTGCTTGTCAGTGAATTAAATATATTTTAGACAGCTAGTTAGAAAAAATGAGAAATTTGACAATGTCACCTTGTAATCTTTAAAAAATGTGATATTTAATGTTGGATAAACCAAACAGATCG
>JAPZDV010000005.1:7303327-7326610 GCA_029814665.1 Acanthurus lineatus
ATGTGATATTTAATGTTGGATAAACCAAACAATTAATTAAGAAAATAAAAGGCAGATTAAAAGACAAATAAAAAACATCAGTTACAGCCCAAATACACATTCTTTGCACGTGTGCATCATGTCGTACCCAGAAATAGAGCGCTGTCTGAGAACAGTCCTGTTTAGCTCGAACAGCACATCATGCAGGCTCTGCTCCTCCGTGCGTTTCTTGGTCAGCTCCAGGATCTGTGTGCTGCGTCGGAACAGCTTGCTGGCGTAGCAGGTGGCTGCTGCCGTCTCCATCTTGTCCCCCGTCAGGACCCAAACCTTCATCCCCGCTTTGTGCAGTGACTCAATAGTGTCTGCGGCTTTCTCCTGGAGCCTGCGGATCAATGGGTCAATAGATGTCTCAGCCTCCAGTGGGGCAGGGAAAAGCATCCATCAAAACTTCAGTCAGTCAATTACCAACTGGTGATAACTCGTCAATGCATGACCACCCCCACCGCTGCCCATCACCAGTTTATCTACGAGGGAGTCGAACTGTCAGCAAGCTGATCGAACAGTTAATGGAAAACTACCTTTTGCAGGTCAAACATGACGTTTACCTTGCTTGAGCACAAACCCATCTCATATCTTAACGCAGCAAAGCCTCAGTGTTACACCAGCAGTACTAAGTACAGCTTGACAAATTATATGGATATTAATATCAATATCATGATTTGAGACCAGATAACATATTAAATGGAGGTTTCTTCTGTTTCAAAGACTGCAGTGGACTGATTATATTTTCTGAACCTAAACAGACAGTTCTTGCTGGTCAAATAATTTATCATTATTTCCAAAATACTGATGGTTATTTATCAATAATCTCACTGAGGTCTTAACACAATCCCTATAGTATTGTGGCAATACAAATATTGAGGATTTTGGGTCAAAAATTTTTTGAAATAAGAGTTTGTCTATATTGCTAAACCTTATATACAGCACTTATATTGATAATATTTTGTATGATTTTCCATTTACATGTTTTGCAAGTGAGTATAATCAAAGAAGGGGATGAAACCCTGACTCTGCATTTTACTCTGATCAGTCTGTTTTGATTATAGTATCAGTGTCATCTCAAATTTGGCTTTGACTAAAACTAAACATTTAGAACATATAGAAAATACAAAGATATGTATCTTTGATCAAGATCCAGCCTTAGAGTACCAATATATGAATTTTTTCTCCATATCAGCCTGTCAGAGCTTGTGTCCTCATCAGTCATTACAATACTTTTTGACGACTTCATGAGTCATTAATCTTCCCTTCAGTACTTCTGCTTCACTGTTTCTTTCTTCCTCTCAGACTGACCCACCTGTCCTCCACCGCCGTGGCACCCAGAAGCACAAAGTCCCTCTCGATGATGTCATAGGCCTGCGCCAGCCTCTGCTCCCTGTCCTGCAGGGCGAGCTTGGCTTCGGTCAGGTGATGACACGCCTCCTCATATTCGGACTGCAACAGCCTTTTATAAGCGACGCACAGAGTCCGCAGCCCCTCCTGTGTTACAGAGAAGAAGAGGGGGTTGCAGTTGTAATTTTATAAATGGATGTTATATGATGTCATGTGATCTAGTGTCAGTTTGCTAAAGTCTAAGATGCTTCCTTAAAGAAAATACTGCAATATTGTGTTTTCTAAAGGAGCAACATCCACTTTTTTTAGATTAGCTACTTAAGAGCAGCTGAATAAGCTGCAAACCCAGTACTGAAATATTAACACCATATAAAGTGAGCAGTGAACTGTCTTTTTTAACACATTGGCATATAAACTGACAAATGCAAAGTCCAACATTCTGTAGCTCTACTTTGTTTTTGCAAAACTCCTGAGGCAAATATCTGGCTCTTAAACTGCTGAATGCTGCACTGTGCTCACCAGCAAGTCACTAACTTTGTCTATCTGACACTTGGTGCTTAGCCAAACAGAAAAGTTGTGGCCCGTAAAACCAAAGAAATGAGCTGAGAGATGAGCGGAGGGGAAGTGCACAGCTGAGTGATAATTATCTGCGGGTAAAAACAAACGACCCTTTCCATATTACACACAAGTCAGTGAGCCATTTTTTAGTTAAAAATACAGATTTTTTTATTGAGCTGCTGTGAAGAGATATTTTGGTCTGAGTGAAAAATTCTTATTTAACAAAACTGCTAAATTTAATTTTTGGCAGGAGCATTGAAGTCATAATGGATCAGTGAACTTGTTATATTATGGCCGAATGTATTAGGATTTTCCATATGAGAAGCTTATAAGGACACATCACTGCCTTAAATGGTATTTATACCAAAACTGGTCTGTTTGGCCTGATTTCTCTATTAATTCTCTATTAATGATCAAACTGTTCACTTACTACAGCATTCTGCTCCACCCGGGCTTTCACCTGCTCCACCTTCCCAGACACCACGCGAGGGAAAATGGACGAGTCTGCCCCCTTACAGAACAGCAGGTATTCTCCTAAGGTGGCACACATGCAACAAATCAAACAGTTAAGTACAATCTGGTTTCTGATCAAGGGTTTATAAACCTGTTTCACGTCTGTGTACGAGCAAACATCTTCAAACATCTTACCAGAGCTTGACTTGACAATGACGCTCATTCTCCTCCTGACAGAGTCGAAGTTCAGGACGTGGAGCAGCTCAAACCTGGAGGAGAGACAGTCTCAGCATGAAGGCGGTTTGTCTTTGTTTATTCTCTCAAAAATTGGTCCTCTTCAGACCAACTCAGTCTTCCTTGTGTATTGTACTTTTTTAACTGTTCTTAAATTTTTTATAAGCACTCACTCTATGTTTTGTTTATGCTTTGTCTGTTTAAAGGTCTGTTCTGTAATTATTGCAGACTTTAATGGGTTTTTGTGAAAAAGAAGGTTAACAAAAAACAGAAAACAGATCAGGTAACCCAGCATTTGATCAGCTCCTTCAGGGTATCTGTTTGACAAAAGTAACTTGTTTTCTTGGTCTGTCAAAGCACTTCATAAAATTCAGTTTCTGTTTACAAGTGCTATTTAAATAACATAATTATTATTATTAGTTTATTTATTATTATTATTATTGTTGTTGTTGTTGCTGTTGTTGTTGTTGTTATTATTATTATTGTTAGCAGCAGCAGCAGCAGTAGTAGTAGTAAAGACACCCTTATTATTCATCTGCAGTGACATTTAAGCAGCTATTAATGATGTTTTTATTCTAATTTGTCCTATAATTTTAAAGTTAATGCATCTGTTGCCTTAGTGTCATCACATCCACTTACAACCTAATGATTGTGTTTATTTTATTCAATGTATTTAATGATTCTGCTTCTTAATATATAATTAATGAGGTGACCCACAACAGAGACTGAAAATATTCAACTGAGGTTTGAGATTTGAGAACATTTTAAATGTGTAGTTTTTTTTTAAGAAAGGGCAAAAAGGTTCATTTTCTCCATAAATGTTGAAGAAACAGCAGGTATGAGAATACTCTGGAACCTTTTTTATGCCTTCCCATTCCCTCAGACCTGCTGGATGCTCCCCCCTCCCCTCTCCAGCTCACTTGTACCTTAAAATAGCTCACTATTGACAGGCCACTGCAGAGAGTGATGGAGGGCGAGAGCGGTTACATGACCACTTCCTACAGATCAAAACACTGGCCAATTATCCCGCAGCAGCTCTCTCATGGAATCTTGAGGCCTTTCATTCTCACAGTTCAGATGGAAGAATCAAATCTCTTTTGGGCTTTTTAGTTTTTTCTCTAATGTTTGTTGAACACGAAACACAATCCCTGAGCAGTTTTCTCTCCAGGCAGCTGATCTACGACCACAACTCCATCGACTGATTGACTCCTGTTTTATCTTCTGTGGTGTGACCACAACAGACCCTTAAGGCACCAACCTTTCAATCTCATCATCTTTGTTGAGGATCTCCATGTAGTTGTCTTTCAGTCTCAGGTAGGTGTAACCCAGCCTGTCAACACAGAGTGAAGGAAAATTCATTAATGTATGACAGGAACTATTTATGTGCGCTGAGCAGTGTTGCTTACTTGGGAAAGGCTAAAGGTTTTCTGACGCATTTAGTGCAACCTGAGCACAGTTGATACAGTGCTTCTGCGAGAGCAACGTGTGATAGGAGCACCCTGTCATCTGGTATGTTGGACTGTGTGTGTGTGTGTGTGTAACATGTGTCTCCGGCCACATTCAGACCAAAAATAGTTAAGAAAGAATATGATGGCCTGTGTCGGTGTCCGTTGCTCTAGGAACCAGTGAAAAGTGAGATATGAGTCAGCAGCTCCAAGTTCAGTTTGAGTACTACAGCCATTAGTTTTAAAGCTTACATGATGCCAACACACTAGACAGCCATTTATAATACTGTAAAACAGCTTTTTTTAAAAATCGCTAACACCTGGCTTTGACTTTTGAAAGTGTGGTTGCTAACATCATGGTGAGCAGAACATCATCATCGCCAGGGAAGTTTTGGTTATAACATCTGTGAGACTTAAGACAGTGTTTGACTACAGATAATTTTCAGAGAAATATAATAAACAGGCTGTTTTGTTTCTTTTACCCTTGTCAATAAATGTAGGAAACATGAGAAGGAAGAGCTACAGTGTTTTAACACCCTTCTTCAAACTGAAGCTCAAATTCAGAGATTTTTCAGTTTCAAATCCGCTGCACTCCACAAAAAACCAACTCAACAAAAAAAGACACTGCGCCACTATTTAAGAACTGCATAGGAATTTTGATAATTGTGTGTTTTAGTGTTTTTTACCTCTTCATGCCTTCCACTAAAGCCACCTCATCTGGTGAGGAGGAGATGTAGAAAGAGGTAGGTCGGCCCTGGTGGATGCCCCTCTTGATGCCATCCACAGTTTCCTCCTCCTTCACCTGCACCGTGTGACACAAACACAGCGCCCGGAAAAACAGATCCTCGTGTTCCTACAGACACAAAGCCGTAAATTAAAATACTGCATATCTTTCTTAATAAATTCTGGAGTTAATTTCAAAAGTGCATCACTGAAATACAATGCAGATGTTCAGAAGCTCTTCATGAGCACAATTTTGGTGTTCACAGCATGTTTTGCATTTTAAAAACACTAATCCCATAGTTCCTTGCCACTTTATGATGACAAGGTGTTTGTAATATAATGTCATTGTTGTAGTATTTTTAAGCTACATTTCGAATAATTAAATGGCAATAAAGCAGCATATCCATGCAATATTTTTTCTAGAATTTTGAGACATTTCTGTTTTGGCAGGAGGTGCTCCTCTTCCTCTCTCTGCTCATCTGTGGCGGCTGTTGCTGCCCATGCTGACTGCACAATTTTTACTCTATTAAATCTAAACAATTCATTGTTGCTATTGCGGAAAAATGCAGGGCTCATCACTTTACTGTGTATACGAGGACTTTTTTCCCCATGTAAGACACAGCAAACACTCAGGAGTTATGACGAAAATGTCTAAGTTTTCATGAACTGGAAACAGGCTGCATCCCTACTGTGTTTATCTGCGATGGAAAAAAGCAAAACAGACATTTGTTTGTTTCAAAAATGTCAGAGGTAATTACTTTAATAGTCCTCCTGCCTGACAATGTGACACGTTAATCTGCAAGTGTGGCTCTCTCTCACATTTTCCGCTAAAATATTTTGAAGCTTTCTTCACTCTCATCTCCATCTCTGTTTGCTAGCAGAGGTAGCACAGCCAAGAGTCTATTCAGGCTGGATTTAGAAGCCTGTTTGCTTTGTCAGACACACACATACACACACTTACTCTCCTGTATCCTCCAGGTGAGGAATCAATCATGTCTATACTGGAGGCGGCGCTGAGGATTTGGCCGTTGCAGATGGCGTGCGGGATGTAGACGTTCCCGTCGACACAGCATTCAATAAACTCCATGTTGTTCTCAGTCAGTGTGCCCGTCTTATCAGTAAACACATACTCCACCTGGGAGGAAAGGAAGAGAAAGAGAACATTAAGGGCTCGTCCACGAATAGTTTAAATGCAAATGTGTGTATGTGTGTGTGTAATATATGTAAGCACCTGTCCCAGCTCTTCATTCAGGTCGGAGGTGTTGACCTGAGCTCCCTCCCCCAGCTCCTCGTCAAACATTTCCTCATCCCAGGTGATGAAATATGAGCCCAGGAACTTTTGCATCTCCACTGTCACATACATGGACACTGGGATGATGTAATTAAAAAGGACCATGAAGGCCAGGAAGTCTGTGAATGCTCGGATCACCTGAGGTAAAAGAGAAGGGAGAAAGACAGCAGCAATGAGGCATCAGGGAAAAGAGATTTGAGACTTAAGAGTCAGATGTTGTTAAGTCAGATGGTGAACAGACCACATGGCGCTGACGCTCGTTCTCAGTCCTGTGGTTGTACCAGGGCTCGTCTCTGTCAGGAGACCACTGCCAAGCGTACTTCAGAACAGTGTTGATCACCGCTTTACTGATCAGGATGCACAGATACACTATCAGAAAGGCATTCATTGACCTGCAGGGACACAGAGTAAAGATCAGGGAGAGGATTCAGGAAATGTACCAGACCTGAAAAAACACTAGTAGTCTAGTCTAGTGTCTAAATCATGCAGTTAAAAGCAGTGAGGAGGTTAATCTTACTTTTCTACAGCGGAGCGCTTCTGAGATTTAGACTGGTAATTAAGCGCCATCTTGGTTTCCATACCAGTGTAGACTGCAACAGCTGGAGGTGCAAAAAAAACACAAGTTCACAGGAAAACAAGTCTTTGCTTCAGCTTTTCTCAAAAAACAACATTCAAAAGACATGAAACAGAATAAAAATGAGTTACTACCATATATATGTTGTGTGTTCTTCAGTGTGGCTCCTCTAAGGAGCAAGTTCTCAGCTCCAAGTGGTCTGCAGGAATAAAACAGAATCCTTGGCTTAGTTTATTTTAAGGACACTAATAAAGGCAGTTAATTGAGAAAAAGAGTTGGCCTTGTGAATAAAATTATACCTCCAAAAATAAAGCTCTCATAGCACCGCCTGCCTACAAAAAAAAGTACTCTCACCTTGCCACAGGCTCTTGTTTGTCCTTGTAAATATTTATACGTCCCACAAATCTGCGGAAAATGTCACAACAAAATAAAATCAAGAGGGGCAACGAGGGAAGGTCTGCTTCTAAGAGGCCGCAGCAGATAATGTGTGTGTGCATCAGTGATCACGTGTGTCAGACTCACTTGTAGAGGTCAGGCTGCGGTTGTTCACATTCAATAGTGGCATGTAGCGAATCCACCTCCTGCTCCGTTCTAAAGGCCATGGTGTCTGGTACAGCATAATAGGTCTGAGACAGAAAGGTGGAGGAAGGGGGAAGACGGGGAAGAAGACAACAGAGGAAAATGTCACCCACAGTCACTAATGAGAGCAGGGTTCATTTGACTCCTCGGCCTGGCTTCCTGCAGATTTTCTGACGACCGGGAGAGTCGGGAACGGGGGCTGTTATAGGGCGCTCCACGGGTCTGCAGGGGACGGCATGCTGGGATGGTGAGCACTTCAGGAGGTTACGCCTGGGGCATGTATGAGGAGTACTCTACTCTACACTGTGGATATGTGTGTGTGCTTGTGTGTGTGTGTGTGCATGCATGTGTACGTGTGTGCTCAGCAGCACATGTTCTCGTGTGAGTGACATCAGTGAACATCAGTGGAGATGGGAGAAAGTGAAATGTGGTGCGTGACCGTGTGTCACATGCAGAATTATGCATTTGTGTGTCAGTGTCCATATGTTTGTTGTCAGGTTTGTGTGTGTGTTTGAGCAAATTATCTTCATTATTGATTAATGTGATGATTATATTCTTAATAAACTGCTGTCAGAAAATGTCAGAGAATAACTGAATAACAGTTTACTTAGACTTTTCTGAAAAACCGTCAAAACCAAAAATGTTCAGTTCACATGTCAAAGAAATGCAGCGAAAACCAACATTAACCACAGAATGTTTGATATTTTTGCTTAAAAAAGGGGCTTACTGATTAATGCACTAACTCCTGAAATTATTAGTCAATTAATCCATGAGTTGATTTACAGAAAATAAACCACTAATCTATTTCAAAAACTAATTCGATGTTTCAGTGATTTTTTTAAGCAAAAAATGTAAAAAAGTGACTGACATTTTCAAGATCATACAAGATTTCACAAGCTAAACAATCATTCGACGGATCAAGAAAATAACCTGCAGATTAATCATTAATGATTACTCCTGTTAGTTACAGTATTAAATCAATAATCAAAATGGTACTGATTGATGTGTTTCAGCTTTAAAAAGCCTTCATAAATCCTTTGTGCTGTCACAAAGCTAAGCAAAAGCCAGCTTTTGCTTAGCTTTGCTAATATTTGCTAATTAAACATTTTAAATAGGTAAAACCAGAAAAAACACACCAACATTAACCAGTAAGGGGCAAACTATATTTCAATTGTATTTGGTGAAATGTTTCTATTCATCTTATTCATCCAGGACAGGATCATTCACTGTTTATGTTTGATTTAAAAAAAAAACAAACTTTATTTCACTATAAAACACTTTTAAAGCCTGAAATGTTGTGGATTTGCTGTCTGAAGCTTTTTAAGACCTGCTGAATCAGAAGGTTTTTTATGTTTTGGGATCAAATATGTTAAATTTAAAGCTGAGACAAAAACATAAGGAATGAAAATCATGCTCTCATCCAGGCACCTTGTGACTGGACTCCCCATCTAGGCTGGCGGTGGTGACGTAGCAGGTCCCGTCATCGCGGCTGGAGGAGAGCAGGATGAGGTCACATGGGAAAGTCTCATCCTCCCTCACCACGACGATGTCCCCCACCTGACAGACACAACACACACACCCATAATGGCTTACACATCAATAATGGATGAGGAGTATTTTGACGGTGGGGGCTCACATAAACACACAGCGTAAAAGACAAAGAGACAGACCTGCGGGTAATCGTCTGCTCATCCTTCACCATTCCTTTTTTTTTTTTTTTTCCAAAGGATTGAGAAGTTGCATAACGGATTATGCGAGCGGAGCAGCTTAAGCTCTGATAAATCCCATCTCCACGGTGACCATACACATGACACACGCTCTCTGATTTTGCATGATTAATGCATTCATCATTATTCCTGCTCCCAATTCACACTCTAATCCTCTCCGTTTGATCTACGGCAGCGAGGAACCTTTGTGCAGAAAACGACAGAAGACACAGCAAGAAAGAAAGGACAGAGAGAAGGAGGAGGACACTGGATGAGGGTTTCTGCGCATATCGATGTAAAATGTCTTTCTCCACCTACGTCCATGGCTACACAAACTATAAGACTCTTTAACCTTAAAGGCTGAGAAGCTGTATTGAAGCTGACCCTCAACAACTCACACAGTCTCTGCACACCTGACAGGAGCGGCAGACGCAGCAGAAATTAGATGTACCTGCACCAATTAAATACCCTCCGACACAACGGTGACACACCACTGAAATATATACACCCCCCCACCCATGAATCTACATAGGAGGTGCTGAGCCTCTGTTTTCTGACGCCTCTGTTTTCATTCACATATGGATGATGAGATTTGGGCAGAGTTACAGCTCAGTGCTGCTACTTAATGGTTTTTCAAGAGAAATATTTACTCCTTTATCTGCAACCATGTGAAAAGGTTTACTAAATAACACAAAACAACACTAACGGATGTTGTAATTCTATGTAATTCCACTCTATCATCTATAATTTATGCTGCTGAATTTTGATGAGCACTCTGCAGTCTGTCCATAAAAAAACAACACTGATGGAGGTCATTCATTTCAACTGTGGAAACAGGGTTTCTGCAGTGTTTACAAAATAAAATCCAATTAAAGACCTTTATTACACCTTTTTCATCAAAGAATCACAGAAAACTAGAAGAGACAAAAAGGCCCACAATTACCTATTGAGTTCACGAATTTACTGAGCTTTCTGAACTACTGACAGCAACTGTGTCTGATGACACTGATTGAACGTCCACAAAAATGGATTTAACCAGTAGCGTTTAGAGTAGGTTTGCTAATATTCGGAGTATTCCAAGCTACATCTGTGTTTGTTGGTCAATTTAGCTGAAGCTCTAGAGCAATTAAAGTAAACTGTTTTTGATGGTATTCATTTTATGACCCTGTTGGTCATGCTTTGAATTAAAAATACTAATTTTTGTGTTATATTTTTAAAAAATTTTCTTAAAAAAACAGCCGAAACAGACATCAAATTGTCAAGCATCCAATAAGAAGACCAAATCCAATGAACTGACCCTTGTGATTCGTTTTATGTGTGGAGCCGAAGCCTGATAGATTACCGCTCTGAGCCACAGATCTCCACGTGGGCAAAATACTGTTCAAAACATACAAAGAGGAGCACAGCTTCCCAGTGCGGCATTCATTTATCACAACATAGGCACTGTTGTTTATTTTGGGCCGACAACACACACACTGCACTCACGTTGTGAATGCTAAAAATAGTCCCCCGACAAATGCACTGTTTACTACTGTTTGGGTTACATTATCTGAAAAACTACAAAACCCATCTGTTTGGTCAATTTCTTTAAAACTTTTTTCAAAATAAAGCAAAGTGAATATTTGTGATTGATATTTTGAAATTTTACATCTTTGTGAGGATGAGTAGGCTGGCGATTAAAGCAAGAAGTCAAATGATTGAGAGGCAGACAAATGTATTGCTGCTTTTAATGGAATTTGTCAACAGCAACAAATGACATTTATATAATGAAACCAATCTCAGGGCAATGCCACATATGCAAATGCAGGTGAATGACTGAATGATCAACAGTCAAAAGTGAATGTAGAAAGTGCAGGATGTGACAAAAAGAAACCACTCCTGCATTCCAGCAAATACTTGCAAATAGAAATATCCACTATGCTGTTGCCCTTTAAGACGTCAGTCCTGTGATTTGGTGACACTTTTGGTTATAAGTGATAATTGCAAGCACTTATCAAAAATACAGGTCTAAGAGTTCTGTTAGAAATAACACTGGATTGACCACCGGGGGCAGCAAAGACGCCTTGACCAGCTCCTCTGTCAGATATACTTTAAAAGACTTTTTTGTGTATAAGTTTAGAATGCAACCAAAAATTTTGGGCTATCAGGATTCCTCGCGTCACTTTGTTTTGATATATAAGACCAAACACGGTGGTCTGTCGTGAAGTTTGGAATGCTAACACATTGAATTACAAGGAAAACTTTACGCACGAGTATATATTTTTAAATCAACATGGGACAGTCAGACTGTTTCATTAACTTCATAGAAAGGCAATACATGATGCAAATAACATGAAATGTTATTGCCAAAAAACTGCTTGCCATAAATAGTATCAAACACAGGGTTTTACTATAATAGAGGTCCAATGAATTATAAGGCATTTACAAGAATAAGACTGAGCCGCACTTCCAGGCATTGATCTGCTGTTGCATCAGAATGACATAAGAGAACATCAAGGGCTGATGACAGGAATATCCTCACTTATGAAATAAATCAGTCCTGCTCATTTTAAAAGGGACTCTCCCATGGTGCACCAGGGAACACTGTAATTGTTCCTCTACTACAGTTTCAGGGGCAATTAATTGGTTGGAAAGACAAGAAAGAGTGAGAGAGGAAGCGAACAAAGTTAGAGAGGACTGCAGAGGGAAGTGGAGGTGGGGGGGGTGGGAGACAGTTATAGAAAAAGTGAGCAATGCAGCAGTACTGTAGTGTTGCTTTGTGGCCTCAGGTGCTACACAGCTCTAATGAGGCCATTCTTACCCGCAGCTTGTGACTCTGTGTCCTCACCACCTTCCCCTGCTGCACCACGTCCACCGGACACTCGTTTATATAGCAGTCAGCCTTGTGTCTGAGCCAGTCCTCATAGCCCTGAGAGAGAGAGGGAGGGAGAGAGGAAGACAGAACAAGATTGTAAGGAAAAACGGAAGAGGAAGCCACTGTGTTTGATGGCAGAAGCAGGAAAACAAAGAGTATAGATTACTGTGCAGAGGGAATCGGGACCGGAGCATAGTTTGAGCTCAAAAGAGAGGGGGAGAGGTGAAAGTCATACACTGTAATTAATTAGCATTGTGCTCCCTGAGCTTAGTGACCTGTTTCCTGGATTTCTAGCCAACATGTCATGTTTTAGATTTATGTTGCAGTAAAGCTCAGGCTTCCTTAGCTAGAACAGCTCCATCTATTACTGATAGCACCCTATCCTTCAGTAGCGGGATGCGGTAGAGAGGATGCATCTCCCGGGGGCCATGGGATCCTCGGCTGGAGTGATTAACAGAGGAGACCATTCATTATCATATTTCTCACATCACCAGACATATTCAATGGCATGTCCTTTCACTGGGAGAGGAATGTGCATATACAGATAATACAGGAGCCGATTGGCAGAGAGAGTGTGTGTGTGTATTTGAGGCCGGAAGTATTTTGTTTGTGTGTGTTATTGTGTTATTGTGTGTGTGTGGGCAAGAGAAGGAGGGTCGTTGCGGAGAATATTTTCAGGAAATGTGAGCATGTTTGTGTGCATCCTACCTGTTTTATGGCGGTGACAGTGATAACAAAGAAGAGGGGCAGGCCGCTGGTGACTGGGCTGGTGGGGGTGTCGATGATAAGCTGCAAGAGAGAGGAGCAGTTGGAGGAAGATGTGTGGGGGGGGGGTGTTGAAAGGTAGACGAAGGAAAGGAGAAGAGAGAGGATGCCAAGTAATGCAACACTGAGTAAGGAAGTGCAGACCAGGAAAAAGCTTCTGTAATAACGAATCCAGATCCAATCTAGCAACTTTAAAGCTATCCAGCTAATCAAATTTGCTCGACTTCCTCCATCTGCACTCGCACGTAAAATCTATTCTGGGATAGTAAAAGTCAGTTTTTTAATATTTCCAGTACAGTAAGACCTTTTGGAATGAATAAAATGCTGCTATATGCCAAAGCCAGTTTGTCCAATTAAGTGGGTGTGGAATTTCACATGCTACTGATAAAACATACAGAAGACAAAACACAGAAGCTGTTTCTATGTTGCATTCTGGTCTTCTGCAGCAACTTTCTGTGAAGACCTCCTCCTTAATGATACATTTTTCCTCTTTGATTCTGATTCAAACAGATAACACTTAACAATACAACACTTGTTATTTCAGGATAATGTGATGTTATTAAATTTAAATTATGATAATCCTCATCCAGATAACGTCAGACGCAGGTGCAGGGTTTATCTAATGATCTTGAATAACTGCTCTTATTTTGAAATCAGTGGACAATGAGGGCCGGTGCTTAACAGTCATCAGCACTCATTTGATTGGTTGCTAAAAAGATAGCACATTTTTACAAACCATGAGTTAATATTAGGCTATGTGTGATTATGTGTCTGCCTGAAAATCTAAAAATGTGCATCTTACCTATGTGCATCATATAGAAATCACTGTAAATAACAAAAGCCCCACAGTGTTTTCTTTTGTTTCCATTTATTTAAGCATAAAATATTTTACTCTTCTAAAAAAAATTACATCTTTGTTATATATTTTCTTGCTGTGTTTCCATTATCTTCAATGTTCCCAACAATAATCAAGCCCAAAGAAAACTGTACTTTCATTAAATCTGTAATAGGTATTTAATTTTGTTGCCTGTCATTAACTTCAATGATAACACCAGTCAGAGAGTGAGGAAAGCTGATATAATGTTAATTACATATTATGGATTAAAACTGTTTGACCTTCTATGAAAATGTTGTGAAGTAAACTTTCTGACCTCAGAAATGATTTTCTTCCACAGACTTTAGTTAGGTATAACAGCCCTACATAAAAATGTGACCCTACTTCAAAACACTTAAAGATCCAGGCTCTTGGAAAATCATTAGGAATCTTATCTTCACTTTTTCTTTATCTGAGCATGAAAACTGGGGCATGTTCAGCTGTCAAACTTCTCCAGTTGCCCTGAAAAAATCTTGATACAAAGCCATGCACTTAAAATCAAATTAGGCCAGGTTATAAATATTGAAAGTAAAGCACAAAATGTTCCAAGAATTGCTGTAATGTTTGTTAGTTTGCTACCTTTTGTTGTTTGTTTGTTTGCTTGTTTAAACAAATAGACAGCTGGGTGAGTATTTCCTCAGAGCTCACGTGTTGCCTGTTCAGATCAAATATTATCACGTCTGAGGATTGTGAATAAAATCTTACCTGGACCAGAAATATGACCAAGAAGTAGAAGTTAGCGATTCTTCTGAACTGCTCAAACAAATTCTTGGGAATGAAGTTCCAGAAGGTGTACTGTGGATCAGAGTGACAGCGGCACGAGCATTAACACACACATATAACACACAGCACATCCACATCAAGGCCACCTGGCAACAGAAATGAGGTGATGCGCAGCTTGACGAACACAAGAAAAGTGTAACGTGTCACCCTTACAATCACGGCCACAGAAGAGATTATGTGGTTGTCTAAATATGAAACCAAAGAATAGCGTGATGGTGAACAATGTGATGGCACTGACTCACGAGCCGCTGCTCGCTCACCTTGGAGGAGACGATGCGGTTGTCAGGGTAACGTTGAGGTATGTAGGCCTCGGCTCCCGGAGGGGGCTCTTTGTGCCCGATGTACACCGTTCGACTGTCCACCCAGATCTCCTCCCCCACACACTGACGGAGAGAGAGAGAGAGAGAGAAATAAATAGCAACTAGGTTTTTGCTTACAATTCAAATATTACATTTATATCACCATGATCGTATTAGTTTAGTTAAATATCACACTTTATCAGCCACCCTCACTACCACCTGAAAATCATGCCAACGTATATTTCCAACCAGACTTTTGCTAAATGCAGACAGAGTATAGACTGTGCATGGTCAACTCTAAATGTAAAAATCCATATTTTAAAGCTCACAATGGAATATTGCTTCTTTTCAACACTTGGGCTGAAATGATTACTCCATTATTTGATCAGTTGATCTGTGGAATATAAAGCACCAATAGTTTCATAAACCAAGACTCTTTTAAGTCATTTCTCAAGCAAAATGGCAAAGATTAACTAGTTTTTCAAATATTGCAATTTTCTGCTTTTATTTGGTTTTATGTTTTTTTTAAAGCCTTGGGCTGATGTTAAAAAAAAAATCTGAAGACACATCTACTGGAGACAAAGATGAATGCCTATTATTTTTAGCGATGATGTAGTAAAGGAGTTTGATTAAAGATGCTATGTAACATTTATTTTAATAATGAAACTTGTGGCTCTAAACAAAACTGAATCAAATTTCCTGTAAACATCATGAAATAATCAAGTGAATTATATTATAAAGGAAAGAAGACAGAAGCTTGCGTTACTGTCCTGGATTAAACACAATGTTACGTAACATTTTTAGACCTTTAACCAACAACCTCGGAGAAAACACAGGGCCGACTGAAGGGTGAGTGTGTGTTTGTTGATGTGTGTAGGTGGGATCAAGTCTGAGTCACACAAGTTTGGATTTGTCATGTATTTTTTCACTTCTTCCCTCAGGATCTCTGTGCAGTCTGCACTCTGCTCCGTCCTTTGATTACTTGATTTTTCTTCAATGTGGATAGAAAACAGCAGATCTATTCTGTCGCTTTTTTCTGCAGCAAAATAATTAAAGCTCACTGGATCACATGTTTGCAAACCTCTATCCAGGTTTGTATCTCATCTCTATTAGATCTAAGTAGCTCCCCTGGGACAAACAGAGAGCATTATGGGAGTTTGGTGCTGCACATATTTTTCCAAGGTGTCCTTCATTAAACACTATTGCAAGAAGAGCACTGTCCAAGAAATATAAAAAAAACAAGAATGAAGAACCAAAGCATTCAGCTGTTTGTCTCCATCTGGGTTCCTACGTGGCTCCTAATGCTGGTCTGGCCTGAGTGGGCAGTGCGAGCGTAGCCTTTGGCAGAGCAGCCTGCCTGACACAGCTCAAAGCAGAAGTGTTGACCATTAGCAGAAAAGTTCTGGGACAAGCACTTCAGCAGAAGCAGCGCTTCACTGCTTAAAATGTCCTCAACAGTTTGGCAGAGACGCAGCTCATCATCGCCAATGACCACATTTTTTTTTACGTACTGTGTTCGCACTTTCCTCAGTAACCTTCAGGATTCAGAATGATTCCCTTAACAAGTTTAAAATACAACTCTAAACTTGAAATACTCGCTTAAGTTCAGAGGCAAGATCAAAGGAGGGCTACGGGAACTTCCATCTGCAATAAATATATGTCAGATCGGTAAAAATAGCTACAGATCTAAACTTATCCACAGTGATCAACAGGCGGTAGGCAGTGCAATTGAAATAGACACAGAGCCGCAAGTGCCAGCTGACTGGAAACCCCTCCAAAACATTAGGAGGGAAACATGACCCACAGAGATAAAGTGAAATGGAAAGATAGAGTGAGAGAGTGATGGAAAGTGAGGCGGAAAACAGAGGAAGGATTAAAGGGGAGAAAGCAGCAGGAGCAGGAGATTCACACAGACAAACAAGTGAAAAGGCGACATTAAGAAAGAATGAAAACAGTTTGAAAAAGTTACGAGGAAAGAGGGAAATGTGATGAAAGACTGAAAAACAAGGAGAAAGGTTGCGGCTGAAGCCAAGATCAACAAATAGAAGCTTTAGTTGCTGACATGTTGAGATGATGAAGCAACAGTTTTTATTTTTAGTGAGGGAAAGTAAGTGACCACAGCATACAGTTCAATCACTATCTGTCATAGGGATATAGAGTGTCTAAAATCCAACCTCCCTCACCCTGCTCACCAAACACAGATTACATAATCCAGGCTAACAACATGCGAACTAGCTAAAATAATCTTGCTAATACTCATCTAGCTTCTCTATGCCTTGAACCATTTGTTGTGATGATTAAAAGCAGCAGACCTTGATAATTCCAGCTTTTTGTGTGTTCATTTATTTGTGCAGGCTCACCACAATATCAGCGTTGTCTCCACAAATTGCTTTCCTGTTATTCTGAAAAATGCATTTTGGAGCTCTCGCTCTCTCTCAAACCCGTCTTTGTTTGATAGGAACGGTGACAGATATTAGAAGTTAATTTGTCCACAAACCAAGCAGAATTTTGTGAGGTTGCATTTCTACTCTGCACAAATGCAACCACACGACCACACACTTGACAGTTTTTGATCACAGATAATGTTCGCCATCTATGTGACTTTCTTACATTAAATAGGATATTGCGATTTATATTAATACAGAAAACTTCCTGATTAGGGCTGCAGCTAATTTATAACTTTTCATCATCCAGTAATCATTTGCGTTTCAAATCAATTTATGAATAATTTAGTCCAAAAATGCTCATTACAACTTCCTGATATCCAAGGTGAGATCTTTAAAAGTCTTGTTTTATCCAGTGAACAGTTTAAAAGCAATTACATTAAATTTTTAATAATAAAATAGAGAACATTCAAGAAACAGGAAATGAATATTTTTGTAATTTCTTGCCTAATTAATGACTGAAAACTAACTGATAAATCACAAAACTGTTCAGTCCTGGTTTGTATTAAAACCATGATAAAGATTTCAAGCCTATCACAGCCCTGTCTACAGCATATCCACCACAATTCACTTCCACCTCTATTCAAACATTTCTCTCTTAAATCCACCATTCCACAACTCCGTCATCTGTCCCCTCATATTTCTATCACTGGTTTTTCTCTTTATTCCCTCCATCTCCTGGCAGATAATGTCACACTCTGGCAGAGTGACTGTGGGAGAGGGATGGAGAAAGACGCAGAGAGATTGCATTGTGGTTTGTAGTTATGTGATCATTAATCCTCACTGATCCGTATCAACCCCCGGCCCATGGTTCCCTTTTCATTCTACTGCTCCATCAGACAAAGTGGCTGGCTGGTTGGTTGCAGGACATGGAGGCTTTGTCTATATTAACAGCACTGAAGCAGCCTCGTAGTAGAAAGGCTGGTCTTACATCACCATCAATCATCAGCAGTGAGAAGATGGATTTGATATCAGTGAATGTCCCATCACTGAAACTTCTCCTTTCATGTTACGAAATCCACAGTGGTGCTCTCTTGTGATAACAGTGCAAATTCTGGATTAAAAATCACAGAAGAGCAGCAGGTTTAACAACTTGATTTTGCAGCATTTTAAATTATAGCCATTAAATTTGCTTTCTATCATAGACTGATGTGTATGTTTTCACTGCGCAAAAAGCAACCCCAGACCCTGGCAGTGCCAAGATCTATTGGTGCTGTCTCCATGATGTAGCTCCTTTCTACCAGAGTGCTGTAATAAAAGGTATACACCATTAACTGGCCTGATTAAATGGTCGTTTTTCACCCCTCCTCCACTGTCCCTCCATGCTGCACTGCAGAAGCAAACAGCATGTTGAGCAGGTATCCCTCATTAACTCACATATCAAATTCCTCTGCCTGAGCTCTTCCTTAATGAACTGCTCATGTTAACATACAAAGGATGTGGAAACATACAAAATATGACTACACAACACATTGATGGATGCGGTAGATTTTAGCTCACAGAGCATAAAACAGTCAGTGTTATTTGAAAATGTAAAATAGCAGGTTTAAAAACATTTTTCCATAAGATCATTTGTTTAAAGTGTGTACAAATAGTGTAGAAACCTGGATACCTATCTTAGGTTCAAGTGTTTAAACTGACATTTAACTTACAAATCTCTAATTAAAATGGATTTTAACACAAACTAATTCTTGTGAAGAAATGCATTATTAACAAATATTTGCACCAACTTACTGCCAGGTGTTGGCAAACTGATATGTAGCTAACTGTGCTAACTGACCTAGCTCTTTGTTAGCTTGCTAATACATAACCAGTGATAATTACAGGGTAGAACATGTAACATCTGACTGGACACTTTATAAAATCTTGATTATTAATGATGTATCATGATTAAATGTGAATTACATTCCAGAAAGTTACCATAATTACAACTTAAAGATCAACATCACTATGCTAATAACCTCAAGCTAAATGACTAGCTAAGCAGCAGTATCGGTTGCTTGACTGGTTTGACCATGTATTTCCCACTTATTTGAACACGCATTACCTCTAAGGGCTGTAAAACAATATACCTCTATGTTAACATAAAAAATAAAGTGCCTGCATTTATGAAGTATTGACTTTACCTTTAACAGATGGCCTCAGGCTGTATTTATGCAATATATGCTATATTGCGCAGTACTTACAGTGGCTGGCAGTTTACGTAATTATTTACGATTGTTTCAATACAGACACAAGTACCCAACATGCCTCCAATACTGTTTAAAATGCTGGATCTTGTATTGATCTCATAATATGTATTTTTTTTTATTAAAGTGATGACAAAATACTTTTTAACTGTGAATTGCTCATAAGTGGTGAACACAATTTTGCCTCCACTCACACAGCATAACTTTACCCAGGTGCAGCAGTTTGACCCACTCAATATAGAGTAAAGAAACATTTTTTTTCCTTTTTCTCTACAATTTAATCAGAGAGCGCAACACAGAAAATCTTTCCAGGCTGAATTTAGGGGAACAATATAACATTTTTTTCAATATTCTTATTATTAGAAGCGGTGAAGCATTGAGCCAAGATAAAAGGAGTCTTTAGACCTTGATCAGCTGAAAGGGACGAAGACGACCTGTTCAACATGCACTCCACCGCTATTCATCGCCATTTATCACCATAGAAACACGGTATGCAGAAACAGACAGTGAGCTATGTCTGCAAGTTCGTAATTGAAAGAATTGGGACCACACAGAGGCTTCATCACAGACTGAAGATCAAATGTGCAGGATTTTCTCATTAATTTAATGTTGTGAAACTGGATTTCACAAGAGATTATAAGACCTTAAAAAAAAATAAGAAGTATTACGTTTCCAGACAATATCCTCAAGATCTTCTTCATGCTTTTATTTTGTTCCACTAGGACTTCTTAGACTGTAGTCTCTGAGGGCAATCCTTTTATGGAACAAAGCAGAATCAAAGCGCAAACATCAAAAGCGGTAGTGAGGAAGAAACTAATGAAATAAGAAGAAGGGATGTAGCTCAGAGGGAGAGGAAGTGCCATCCGCTGGTATGATCATTTTTTTGACTGTGATATTTAGGGGAAACTGCTAAACAAATTTACCAGAAATGTAGTTAGAACATCTAAAAATAAAAGTGACCTTCAGCCTTCGAGTACCATCTCAACCACTGACACTGATGACAAAAGCCCAAAGACCCCCTGATGATGCAAATAACTGCATTTTTGCAACAAAATCTAGGGAAAATTGTGAGAAGATTACTCTAAAATGATGAAACGTGTGCTCTGTTGTTGCCCCTGCTTCTTCTCCCACTTGACTTGCTGCGATCCAACTGTTACGTAAGTCTTTAATCCAGCTGTGCTACTTCTCCTCTCCCCTTCCCTCGCTCCTCTTCCTTTTTCTCCCGCCACTGTAATCTGCATGCTAAACCCCCCTCCCTCTCTCTCTCTCTTTTTCTCTCTTTCTCATTCTGTCTGCTTTTTAAACACTGACAACATCCTAATACAGACTTGAAACTGTGTCTCATAATGAAACCTCTGTCTCCGGGGCACGTTGTGGGTGACAAAATAATTCTTATGAGCCAGCACGCCAACGCACGGCTGTTTTCTCTGACACACACACAGGCCAGCGGGAAAAGCTTAACACAAATCCTGTGTGTTTTTGTCACCTACAGCCTCTGTCTCTCCGCCAGGACCCTCTCTCTCTCTCTCTCTCTCTCTCTCTCTCTCTGAGGGGGGCAGCGGACAGGAATAGACTGCCCTTAAATGTTTGTAGCGGTGAGAGCTAATGTGGCAAACAGCAATCTAGCAGGTTGTGTTTTGCTTTTCGACACCAGCCAAGGGACTCAAAGAGCTGTAAAGTTGATAGAAACCTTTTTAAAGACCTTCAGCACTCTGGGACCTGTGGGCACCCTTTTGATCAAAAGGAGGCCCTTTCTCTTTTATCTGCTGAGGCTGTAAGAGGTCTCTGCAAGAATAACAGCCTTATATTCATAGATAAGATGTAAAGGAGGGTGACGATAAGAGGGGACAAGGGTAAATCAAGCTGAGGACACACTGCTGATATAAATCGAAGTGTTCTTATCACAAGAGAAAGTGAAGCTTTACAAATAAGAGAACATGAGATCCTACAAGGTGACATGTATCTTTAATATAACCACCACTCACACACACCAGCATCCTCCTTATCCGGATCCTGACCTCATGCAGTGCTCATGCTTTGCGCCAGTCTGAGGCATCACGCCATCGCTATTATTATTATCAGACGACAAAAAGGCACCAAAGAGAAGGGAGTGGAGACATGTAACACATGCTGTTACCAAACACACACCACGCACACACAAACACACACTCACACACACTCACACAGGATCTGTTTTAAACCAGGAGGTCATTTAAGAGATAAATCTCATTACGAATAAAATCTCTTCCTGTCATGTCCTGGCTCAGAGTCTGCTAGTATACAAAAAACAAGCATGCACACACTTACACTCACACTCACACACACACACACTCTTATTACACTATACATCTGTTTGTATGTGGACTTAGTCGTTCTTTCATGCCAACAGAGTGAGAAAAGTTATCAGATTTGGGCGTTTACGTAACAAAATGTCCCATTTAAACTTCATGCACTGCAAAACACCACGACACCATATTTTCTTTTACAAAAACAGTCTACCACACCGTACAGGCTCAGTTCACCAGCAGATTTTCTTCAGTTTGAAAACTGGCTTAGAAGCAGGACAGAATAAACTGCCTCCAGAAAATTAAATGTCCCTCTCGTTATAAAGTGCTGCACTGGATAGATCAGAATAACTGTATGTACACACCAATAAAGTTGAACAGAAAACACACTTCAGACTCACTTCACAGTGACAGCTGATGCACCAGAAGGCCAAATAAGGAAATCATCTCAAATAACCGAAAAAAAAAACGTCTTGTTTAAACAGATGGACTACAAAGCCTCTTCAGCTTTTCATTTTGGATGTCTCCATTCCTTTTTAGTCGTCTGCTTCTTTGTAAAAAGTATTGATTGCTCAAATGATTCAATTTGTATGTTTTACTTTCATTTATAATGTTAGTTAATACCTCTCTCAGCTTTCATTCCACCAATAGCAAGACAATAATGGAAAAAAGTCCAGGTCTTTTCATTTTATGCCCAACAAAGTCTATTAAATTGTATTTAAAAATATATATATCAGTATTTTGTCAATAAACCAAACCAAAAACAAGCTAAACAGAGGACGAGTCACAAGTCAATGACAGGAAAAGAGATTCGAAGTAAATGGCTCTTAAAACTAAAGTGGACTGAGTCAGAAGTACATCCTTTCATGGCTGGAAAAGCTTCACTTCTTACAAGCTTTTTTTTATTCTGGAACAGCAAATTATTAAAGCATGGGAGGCAGTGACCTTGATTGGAGTTTTCTGCTCCCTCTATCCACTGAAAAGGCTCAGCTCCTTGCTTATCACATTTTAATCACCTCGCATGATGTAATGTTTGTTCTTCTATGTAGCCTCATTAAGGGAGCAGCTGTTCAGAATATGGCAGGGTTAATAGAGGGTGATACACACGAGGACCAGATATACATCAACCATCCCTCCAATTCTAAAACAATATCTGGATAATTGAATTAATGATTAATTCCTTGTCTGCTTCAGAATGTCGCCGAGTGGATGCAATGCGAGGACTGTGAGAGATGAGGGGCGTGTTCGATGACCCCATCCCTCCCTCTCTCCTCCTTTCCGCCTCGCTCGTGGATCTGATTTCCCCTGATATTAGCTCTGCTGGAGCATCCGTCAAGCTCCCTACTCACTGTCACCCGCCTGCACGCGAAATACACACACACTCACTCACACACACTCACACATACACATACACACTAAGGGCTTATCAAACACAAGCGAACAAAAAATGCACAAAGAAGCATGAACTTACATGCACACACACATGCTTACACTGATAGTTATCTTTATTGCACCTGAGCCAGTTCTAAGGTCAGGTGAAAGGATCGAAGTGACGATACTCCAGAGGTGCCCAGTCTGATAAACATCACCAGACCTGTCAGAGTTGGTTCATTTTCTCTGATTCAGCCACCCACCAACCAGCTGCTTCCTGTTCTGGCCGCTAAGCAGAGACTGCTGATGGCACCGGCCTGTTCTGACAAGACCAGACCCAGTAGTAATATAGTTACAGCTCACTATCATCTGCTTTGTTTTAATGTGGATACTTGGTTACAAATAATGATAAGGGGGGGGGGGGGGGGGGGGGGGGGGGGGGGGGGGGGGGGGGGGGGGGGGGGGGGGGGGGGGGGGGGGGGGGG
>JAPZDV010000005.1:7326710-7339091 GCA_029814665.1 Acanthurus lineatus
CTCTACAGCTCACTTTTCTTTTTTTCGTTCGTCTGTGGTTTTATCTTCATATATCCCCCCCCCCCCCCCCCCCCCGTTTAAGTTGTGCAACCCATAAAAGCCACCATAGTTAAACCTGCACAACTTATCTCCTCAGCAGGCTGGAAGTGAGCACAAGTAAGTGTAAGAAATCACAAAGCAGAGCTGCAGAGTGAGTCCAAACCAGGCCTCTGAAGTCTGTGAGCCCTGAGTGGGAGCTATTCCCCCTGCAGACCAGGGCAACTGAACAAACCAGGAGGTAATTTAGTATGCATGCATGTTGTAACTCACTAAAGCAACGTAACTGGGCCAGCCAAGTTCATTTCTATTCCACACATTCACCAGCCGTCAATGCATCTGTAGCCACTGGCACATTCTCCATTCAGCTCCACAACAAACATTGTAAAGCCTACAGTCAATGACCTGCCAAGGCAGCGTGTTTATCATTGCTGATGAGCAAAGTGTGTATCATCCCTGAACGCTGCTGTGTGCACTTTCATTTCACTGCATGGTAAAATGCAACAAAAAACACTTAGCTGCAATTGAAATATGTATCCCAACATGCATTATATATTGTTGCACTTGCAGACACAGAGCTTCAGTTGTGACAGTGTTGACAGACAGGGGCCCTTACGTATCTGCTGATGATATTCCGGAGCAGGTTGAAATCCATCCTTTCGGCAGCTCCGGCGGCGACTAAACTGTGCAACAGAGACGTTCAGATCTCCTCGGATCTTCGTAAACGCTACCTAATGTGGATCTTTCCACTCGTATCCATTGCTCACCACCAGCCCCGCCGCCGCCGCCGCCGCCGCCGCCGCCGTGTCTGTGGGAGCAGCGGTCTCTCAGTCGGCTGTTCTGATTTTCATGGCATCTCCGGGAAGAGCCATGCAGCGACCGAGCAATTACAACAACACACAGCCACGCTGCAGGCTACATTTCAGGGGAAAATTCACAGCACGAAAACGTCCAGACCTCTGGATAGTCTTTCCGGTTACTCCTCGTCTGTTAAACGGCTTTAATGTAGCAGGAGACGGTCCCTCATGGAGGCTGTCTGTGTCCCGCTCCGTTACAGCGGTGGCCCTCGATGTAGCGGTAACGCGAAACGTCCACAACGCTCAGCCGTCAGATGACTACACTGCGCATGCGCACTGAGCAGTTCTCGCCTCACGGAAAAAAAAAAATCTGAAGAGTGCCACTGTGATGATCACCTACAGAAGGCCCTGAGTAAGGATAACCTGACATCAATCACAACTCATTATTACTATCGGGCCCAAACTACAGAGGTTACAATTTCTTAAGACTAATTTCATTGAGGTAGTTCATTGACTTTTTAAAAAATATTTTCCAAATTCGACTTTGAATAAGTGTTTAGATAAGCCTATTGAGTCAATGGTTCCCAATTTTTTTTTTAAAATTGGTGTCTACGTACATAGTCAACATTTTTTATGTTTTTTTGTACGGGAGGCGCACAGCATCTGAGCCTAACAGGCCATCTGAGCAAAAAAATAACTTTTTTTGCTGAGTTGTCTATTTAGCTCAGAAACTTTTATTTTAATTTGCAACCAAATAAAAACAATCCCATAAACATCCCACTATTTTGGGCCTAGAACCTAATTTTAGGATATATTGACTTCAAAAGTCAGTGGAAGACAAGTGCAGCACCAGCTTTAAAGACCGCAGTTCCTGGATAGGTAAAACTCCAGAGGTATAGTAAAGCCTTAGTATTACTGGATTGTTATTACTGATGCATACAGTGCATATTTAATACTGTAGCTGGCAGAGGTAAAAAATGCTTCCATTTTTTACTCTGCTGGCAGTTTCATTTACTGTTAAAGGAACAGATTTTATATGCTGGTTATGGCTTTTCAAAATCTTATCGTAACCGTAACTACAACTTTAAATATACTGTGAACGCAAAGTAGCCTAAAGTACAAATACTTAATTATTATACTAAAATACACATTTACATTGACTAAATGTGCTATGGGGCAAATGAATTTCAGGTCTCACAATTTGACTAACTTATTACACTATACTTATATACATGTTATAAATAATGTGCATTACAGTGTCTTTAACTTCTGACTATATTTAGACACACACACACATTTCACATGCCTTCAGTGCCAGCTGCTTGTTTCGACAACATGCTCCGGTTGCATATACATACACACTCTCACATTTTTGGTTGGGCTCTGAAAAATCCTCCTGTATGTTGTTTATCTTTTCTATGTGGTCATCATTCAGTTACAGACCAACAATAATTTCTAATGGGTCTCTTAGTTACTTATTATCCATCATGTCTTTTGTTTTAATTGTTTAAAATCAGCAATTTGTACTTTTAATCATTAAGTCTGTTTGTCTGATGGGAGGTTAATGTTTGATTTTAGTCCAGATCATCTCAGCCACCATGTAAAACCAGGTTCTTCAACACTCAAACTTGTCAAAATGAGTTTTCGCAAGATAACATCACAAAGTTGTTCTTATCTGTCACTTCTAATGGATTTATAACGACTTAGTAAATAATTTATTAACCAATAAAACTAAATCCATACATTAGATAAAGACTTTTAACGATTGTTTGAAAGTGTTACCTGTTATGGAGCCATACTTTTTCATTCGTGCTATTATGGATATAAATCAGGTTTGTTCAGCAAAATGATTTGACAGTGCTGGAGGGAGAAAATTACACACAACTCAGAAAAGTCTATGATGACACAGCAGAGTCTGAGGTTTGTTTTCATTGAGGCCCCTGATGTAAAGGGGGCAAAGATACACAGGTCCATTGGTGTGTTTACATTTTATTACCATTATCAATGGAAAAACATCAAAGATGACATGAATAAAATGACTTATGTTAAAAAAGGACAAAAAATAACAGTTTTACAGACATAATAGTAAGTAAATAGATCGAAGCTCAATGTCTATGGTATGTAGCTCATTTTTTGTAGCCATACAACAGCAATCCTGCCGACGCCTTCACACAATGTAGCTGACAAAGACCTCACAAAACCCAACTGCGTTTATGAGCAAATCTAAAATTAGCTGCGTCTCCATCTAGGGGGATCCTCTGGCTGCAGGGTGGCGGGACATGATGTCTGTTTCAGACGTTTCATTTGCGGAGTTATGACTTTCAATTAGCGCAGACTCTATTAATAATGCACAGGGATCCAGCACTTTCAGCTCTGACCTACTAATGCTCAATGCTACTGTTTACCTCCCTGAAGACCCCAGAGCACTTAGTGTCTAATGATGAGTGTGCCTCAGTGGACAGATTACAACATGCTCTTTGTTTACGGGCTGTCACAATTATATGCATGTTATGTTTTATGTCAGTGTCATGTTTGGGGAGATAGGAGGGTCTCTTTTTTCCTTACTTGTAACACCTTCAAAAACACACAACAATAATGACAAATGTGTGATAGATTATGCAGTGCCACCCCAGCAGATACAAAAATACAAAAAGAGGCTCTATAATTATACTATGAGAAAAGCTGACTCTTTGGGATAAATGCATCTTAATTCCCTGGCAGACAAAATAACTTTCTCACATCACAGATGGCATGATGGACCAAAAGCAATAATTTTCTCTACTCTAGAAAATATACAGTCTAGTAACTTTTTCTCTTCGGCCGAACAGCTGGCCTTAATTTCCAAATGAACTGGGACGAAATCTCAGCTCATTTTTGAAGCGTAGGTTGATATTTCCACTGCTGTTGCTGTGATTATCACATAGCTGACTGATTGTTCCATCCAAGTGGAGGAACTGGGTCATTGTTCATTCTTTCCTTCTGTCTTCTTGCGTTGGAAAGCGGGAGCTACATATGGGGCAGTGGGTTACTTTCCTCATGTTTCCATCAGTCCTGTGTGTCAGCAAAATATGGACATAGTGACCAAACACTGTGTTATGCTAGTAACTGAGACATGTCTAATTACATCACGAATAGACACAGTTGTTTTCTGCAGACACACAGGCACTCCGATGACTGCAGATAAACACAGCAAAATGAGGCGTGTTTACATCCTGCTATAACCTTTCGTATTTGTCATATCAGATTTTAGCACTTATCATTGGTGCTGTGAATTCTAAACTTCAGGTTTACTGCATGTCAGCTGGTTTTGATAGTTTGATTTCCTGCAAAACTGCAAAAACAAAAGTGCAAAGTCAACAAAAGTTGGCTGTGCATAAGCAGCTTGTCATGTGGTTCTGTCTTTAGGAGGAGTCATGAATCAAAGTCTAGTTTTAAAACTTTTAATGTCTCAGATTATATTATGCTGACATGGTGCCTACACACATATTTTTCAGAGATAGAATCACTAGTTGGATTTTAGGTGTTTGAGCACTTAAAGAAAGTTCCTCGTGTTGTTTGATGTTAACCCTGTTTCTTTGTGGAATTTGAATATGATTTAAGTGTGAAAACTGTTTTTAATGTATTGTAAAATTTACAATAGCATATGCTAACTGCATTGCTAGCTGACAGAAAAATACTCAAAATGATGAGAAAAAGTGAAGACAGTATAGGTTCAATCAACCGATGTCTATATGCTGACATTGTTTATTTGCTGACACCTTAAACTGCCTACCAGTGATATTTTTTTTCAGTGGCCGACAGGATTTTAATATTGTTTTGTTCTTTTGTAGTTTAATCATTACAGCTCTTGTTGCAGTACAAGCTGCTGACTCTGGACTATTGTCAGCAAAAACAGTGGATCCTATTATGCTGTAGACATGAATTATCCCTGTATGAACTCCCTGACTGTAGAAAACAAAAGATACTGGGCATGAGAGGATGTTTGGAAGGAAAACTGTATATTTTCTTACATTGCTGCATGAGATTAATATATATTCTTTAAAACCCAAAAGCCAGGAGTAAATAGATAGAGAACAATGTATGAGTGATCTTTCATTATTCTTTTAGTGTTAAATGCTACAGAGCTGAAATGATTTCATGGGAGTTTAGGAATGTTAACAGGTTTTCCTCTGTTTCTGGTGCCTGACTTGGAAACATAACTGATGTCTATTAGTATACTGGGAATTTGTTTGTTTAATGTTAGTGCAAATTGGGCACATACTAATTGTTTGGCACAAAAAATAATGTAAAAATGACTTTATAGCCTACTGGAAATTCCCTGCATGTTTTATGAACTTAATATCATAAATGAATAAATTCTGTCAAGTTTAACGAGTTTGTGGGGGCTGACAGCTGCTACATTACCCCCTGATGAGGATGATAAGGAGATATTATGATTATGAATAAGGTAATTTGTTTTCTGTTGCTCCCTAACACCTCTACCTGCTTTTGTTGGTGGTTTTCAACATGAATAGAAAACTGATTAAAAAAAATCACTGAATCCCATCACATGCAATGTAAGTTTTGAAAAATGTCTCCTTAAACCCGAAAAGTTTATCACTGCACAACTTAGGATAAGAGTTTATCTTTGGAAAATCAAGAACTTGCTTCATGTCGGTTCATTTGCAACAGAAGGTAAAGTCAGGTATTTGGTGCCATCTAGTGGCTGTCACACAAAAACACATTAGTTGCCTCATAAATGGCAACATACGAGGACAATCTACTCTATGGCACTGTCGGTGTAAATTCAGTTAATTTGGCAACTAATTAATTGCTTTGATTAGTTGTAATTGGAATATAAATAAAGCAAGAGTTTACTCTGTATGACAGGAGAACAAATTAACTCAAGGTGACAATTAGGCCCACACTGTTTGACTACTGATGATTTGTTGTCACTTGACTGAATGAGTTTTTGGTGAGCGAGTGATTGCTTGACTGATTTAGTTGATGCAAAAGTGAGCTGGTGTTTGAGGGAACCAGCTTACAGGTTCGTGTGTGACCTCCTGACTCATGTCAAAGGTGAGTGAATGCAGCTACTGCAGCCTGTGAGACCAAGATGGTGTGAGTAAGCACTGCACACACTGCAGGACGCCAGTCCCTCTCTGAGCAAAGATAATAGGTGTGTTTGTTGTTTCTGGCGGTGCTGGTGTGCGTCACATGCCTTCTCTCTCCATGCCCAGTCCGGGTGCCAAGAGAGGGGCTTAAACCTGCGTCTGGAGATGGGAGCTGTGGAGATCCCAGGGAGCGGATGCTTGGCACCGTGAAATAGGATTTGGGGAGGACCGAAGCAATGAAGCGAGAGGGAGAAGAGCAACTGCCAAGTCCTCTCTACGGATTTGGTGGCCCCCTCCTCACCCCTTAAACATATTCAGCTTGTGCACGCACACACATGTGCAGAGAGGCAGAGAAAAGAGCGGGGGATTGTGGATGGAAAGGGAGAGAAAAAGCAAAGCAAAGAGGGGAGTATAATAAGAAGAACAGGGTTTGGAGCAATAACACAGTGCAGTCAGGGAGACAGTGACCTGAACATGTGTTCCTCACCGTAACCAACTCATACATCTCACTAATCCTGCCAGGCCTTTTACCAGGTGCCTCCTGCCTGCCTATATGCGTGAGTGCATGCCTATATGTGCTATGGCATGCATGTGCTTATATTTGTGCTTATGGATTCCTGCAGTAAGTGACAGACAGAGGTTAAGAAAAAAAAAACAGAGAGAAACAGGAAGAAGGAGGGAGGGGAATAATGGGGCGGGACTCCTCACATGGCTGTCAAAGGGGGTGATTGATTTTCCGCCCCCTGTTATCGAGGCCGGCAGCCACGAGGACCCCTAATATCCCCCTGTCTGACACACAAACACTGTCAGCAGCTCAATACCCAGAAAATAGGCCTATCAAGTAACATCTCTCTCTCTCTCTCTCTCTCTCTCTCTCTCTCTCTCTGTCACGTGGTCATAATAACAAATATCTAATCAGCATAGTTGGCTCTGTCTGCATGGAGTAGAGGGAGCAGAAGAAAGGGAAACACAGTTGGCTCAGTTCGGCCGTAGCTGACAGTTTTAAAGAAGAACAAAATCAGTTACAAACCCGAGCAAAAAAAGATGAGTGGATGCTTTTGGGCTTTTAAATTTCATCTCACATCTTTCTGTTTGTCTCGACTTGACTGTGTTGATACCTGGCCTGAGGAGAGCATCGAACTGCGAAGATGATAGATTCAAAAGCTGTAAATGTTTCAAAGAGGAAAAAATCAACACATAGCAAAGTGTGGTTACAAGCATTTCAAGGCAGTACAGTGGAACCCCTGCATCACTCTTTTCCTCACACTTCCTCTTTCTCTTCCTGCCTTCATCTCTCTCCCCTCGTGTGCCATTTCCAAATGATTTCTTCTTTTTTTTCCCCCAATTTTATATAAAGGACTTGTGCAATTTTGCCATTACGCATATTATTGCCGGTGGCTGCAAACTGAGTCTTGGCTCCATTCCTCAGGGGTAATTGGAAACTGCAGGTGTGAGAGGGCACATTAGCATACACACTGCTTCAGCCCTAATGGCAGCATGAAAAATACATCTATCACGCTAATGCCGAAGAGATGGATGTGTACTGTAGTTACACCACTGAGACCAGTCATAAAAATGTGATGCCCTGTGGTGTTAGTGAGCTTGTGCACTAATTTCTCAAAGTGTGCATGTTTGTGTGTGTACCAGAGAAACAGAAAGAGAGAGGAGAGGGCAGCGAAACAAAGTAAAACTGAGCATCTAATACTGCCTGTTCATAGAAATAAAATGCATAGATGCATGTATCTGAAGCCAAATGGACTGTGTTTGATCAGCAGAAGAACAAGTTCATGATTAATTTAAAAGTATGTCTCTGTATGTACCATGCAAAAGTAAATGAGTCACACTATGCTGATTCATTAAAGCAGGTGAAACTTGTAGATTTTTATTGCACTCTCCTCTACACAGTGTTCTGCCCTTTAGCATGTTGGTAACCTGAGGTTAATGTTCAGAAAATCTACAGGTCTCAGAAGATTCAGGTGGGGGATGAATGGTATTAACCAGAGAGACGATCTCCACCTCAAGCTGCAAGGCTTTTAAAAGGTCTGTAGGCCACCAGTTTTGAGTTTCTGTCCCAAATAATCGCCGACCAAAAGTGTTTTAGTTCAAACATAATGTAGAATTCACTCCAGATCCAAAAACTGCAACCTCAGGTAGGCCACCAACATTTATAGGCTATGATTATTATTTTTTAAATAGAGAACTGATTGCATTTATACAGCATTTTTTTTCTATGCAAACATTCACTTATTGATTAACATTCATGCACTGATGACAGAGTTGTAAACAGATAGTTTGGGCTGCTATTAAGAGCTGTGATCACTTATAGAAAAACAAACATCCGACCTTGCTGAGAGGCCAAAAGATTACACCAACTTTTTAGGCAGACTTGTACCAAAAGAAAGAGTGGCTTAGTGGCTGCAGACAGATTCCTTAGGTTTCTATATTTGTCTCCTGGTGTGTGGTAAGTTTGTACATTTTCTATTCAAAAAACAGCATCAAGAATAATATCATACAAATTCTGTCGCAATGACCCTCCCTTTCTGAACAAAAACACAGAACGCTGCACTACAAAAGATTCTTGGAGAAAAAAAAAGAGCGATTTGTTTCACCTCTCTCTCTCACATACCCCAAATTGTAACTACTCACCTTTTTCAATTGAACAGCAACATCATCTAAATGGATCAGGCACATGTGACCCCCATGGGAAGCTGACTGCAGACACACCCGATCGCAGAGAAAAAACAATGACCTAGCTAAGAGGGTGAGCTCTCCTCACACACACACACACGCACACACACACACACATCTCCTGATAGGAAAGATAACACTCACACAAGGAAAATTTGGTTACACTTTGATGTCTAACACAACACACAGGCAGAGGCATTATGTTATAAACTCACTCGCATTTAAGAAGGGATTAATTATCAGCCCAGGTTAGCAGAGCGATATTACTTACTGCTGTGCTTCTTCCATTTTATGCTTTTATTTCTATGCCATTACATTTCAAAAGGAAGCACTATAAATTTTAATTCACTGCATTTGTTAAAAATCTTTCACTACCTGTTACTTTAAACACATAATGAGCCTATTCGATAAACTACTAATCTAGTCAATGGTGTATAAAGTCTTAAAATTTGTCTTCAAATTGGCACATTGCATGATTAAAAGCTCTTAAATTAGTCTTTAGTGATTAAAACTGAAGTATATAATATGCTTTAATAATGCATCCCTCGAAAAGGAACAAAGGAGCTTCAACTTTTCTGTACTTTTTGCTTAAAGTACTTTTACACTTTTACTTAAGTGTCATTTTGAATTGGAAGCTTTTTACTTTTAGGCAGCTTGAGACAAAATGAGTCACAAGTACTTTGCTGGTTTATATCTGCAAAGTTTAACGATGTTACCGGAAACTGGACAAAACATCGTTGACGCTTGTTGGTCAAGTATTTGTTTCATTTAAAATTGTGTAAAAAGTGTATCAGTGTGTATGTGTGTGTGCATGTGTTTTCCTTGCAGGAGGTCAGGACTGACTGTGAGGGATTATTATGGGATTAGGAGGGTCTCGGTTACCACGTTGAGATGATAATCACAGTGGCTGTCCTCTGATCTCTACAGGGATATGAGTGTCAATCAAACTGGAAGCGCTCGGAGATGAACACGCGTGTAAATGTTTTCTGCAGATCAGACGTTACATGTTGTGTTCATGTGCGAACGTTTCGTGTGTGTCAGCAGCCTCAGACAGAAAGCAAGTGAGAGAGAGGGAGAGAGAGAGAAAAAGAGAAAGAAAGAGCCTTTTTTTTCCCTGCTCACCAGCAGATGAGTGAATTTATGTTTTATGGAAATAAAATATGGCCTTCATCTCCCTCCCTCTCCTCCAGATGGTCCCTGTGGAGAGAGGGTGATTATCTGGCCCATCTGAGCCAGGGAACCTGAGAGTGTTGATGTTGGGTGGGCAGTGCGGTGCCACGCCAAGCCTCCTGTCCCCAGGAGCCTGAATACGATCCCCTTTACCTGCCCCCTTGTCTCTGGTCCTCTCCCTCCCTCCCTCCCTCCCTCCCTCACCACCGGCTAGACTTACTACAACCCCCTCTCTCACCTCCTCCTCCTCCTCCCCCTCCTCCTCCTCCTCCTCTTCCTCACCACCCTCCCCCCACTGTCTCCGCCCTGGGATAGACTTACTTCCACCTGACAAGGCTTGGCCTGGATTACTGGAATACCTGGACAGGTAAGTCTACTGAGCAAGGTGTCAAGTGCATGTGTATGTTTTTGCATGTGAGGCAGAGACGGAGAGAGGGAAAGAAAGAGAGAGAGAGAGGGGTAGTTTGTGATGCTTAGCAACCTATCAGGAGAAAAACAGCGAACAGGCACATCATGGCTGTTGGGAACTTGGCAGGGCACTCTGTTCCAAAGTCCTCTTCAGCAGTCCCATGAATAAATAACCAAGAGTTAACCAGCTCCTGCTAATAAAGTCTTCCTCGTTTTGATTTTCAATCTTCTCTCCCTCCTCCGCCTCTTTCTCTCCATCATTCTCGTCCCGCCTGCTAATTAGGCCAGGTCTTCGGTTTCCCTGTCATGTGTGATATGAGTTTATCAGAGCGGCCTGTCAGGCTGCAGGGGTCAGAGAACGGTGCAGCCTGCAGCCTGCAGCCTGAGCCACGGCACAAACTCTGCCGTAAGACCAACAGATGCAAACGAATCAGAACAAAAAGAGATCCTATCAGAGGTATTTTGTTTTTTTCAAGCTCAGAGTCGCTGCTAAAAGGCTCAACAGGAGACAAGAGTCCATTATTTGACCTTTAAATGATACTGCAGTATGTAATTGTTTCTTATTCCCTCTACTATATCAGTAATAAAGTATCTCTGGCCCTTTTATTTAATTCAAGTCTTATCTGAATAAAGCTAAAGGTAATCTCATGCCGTGCTTGATGTGACACTAAATAAAACACTTGAGCAGGTTTTTAGAGAAATGTGTTTCCTGCAAACCTAAAGTTCATTGTGTTGCCTCTCCTAAATGACTTTTATGAAATCTTTATTATTTCTAATTCAATACTTCATGTTAAAATTTGGCAAAAAAGTGCTTCACTTACAGCAAAAAATATTCCATCTACACTGGACCTTTTACAGTCCTCTTTTCTGTTCAATTGCCCAAAACCCTGAGAAAACAGAAGATAGTCTAGTTATAATTTGAACTGCACTTTCCTTCTGTTTTGGTTGGGAGCTTTTATTCTCCAGTCATATAAAGATTTTTGTGAGTACATACTTGTCAGGTTGGCCTTTCTGGAGGAACTTAAAACAGGTCATCTCAACCTTTCATGTCTTTCCTGCAACCTCATTTTCACTGACACCAACACAGGCTGAGGAAGCCTTGTCTCAAATATTTGGGTATTTTAGTGAATTATTGTCGAATAAAATAATAAAAATGTGTTTTCACAAAATATTACTTAATACTAGCTAAAAAAATTTGTAATTTAGTATAATTACAGAATCCTTACTTGGCTTAATCTTGTCAGTCTTTGCAGAAGCTCTGCAGATATACTTAGAAATAACACAATATCATTCTTGAAAATGTATAACATCTTTAGATAGATGCCATGAGTTTAATAAAATAAAACAATTAAGTTTGGTATTACTGCATTTAACTCATAATTTAATAAAATCACACTTTTAATAAAATAAATATAATATAATATTTGTTTTGTTTTTGCTCCATCACATATATATTAATAAAAACAGGTAACCATCTTCTGGTCCTGAACAATCTATACCTACAATTAATATGAGAATCAAAAGAAATTTAAGATTTCTTTCTTGTGAAGCTCCTTCTCTTTTTTCAATTTTTTTAATTTGAAAAAATAAAAGATTCTTGGGGAAAATAAACAGAAAACCAGTGGAAGTAAAAAGTGTTTGTATGTAGCAGTATTACCGCAATCCACCTTAAATTCGAATTGCATTATGCTGTGCGTTATTTGGCTGCGATAAAATATTTTTTCCTTTATTGTTCAGCAATTCTGTCTCATTTAAAATAATCATCACTTGCGTAGGATTTCTGATTAATTTTTTCATCTGTGTGTATTTCCTCTGTTTCCCACTGCTGCTGCACATCTCTGGGATGCACTGCAGTGCCTTCAAAAGAGGGCAGTGTAACCACACACGCAGGGTTTGCTCAGTTCTCTTTTCTGTATCAGTAACATTTATCTCTCACATAAAACAATGCTGCTATTTCTATACACCACATGTACAGCTATTTCAGTTCCACTCTGCATCTTTGCCGATCAAACCCTTTGTAGGAGCAACTTGCTTTTCCGTTTCAAACTGATCATCTCTTTGTCAGGGCTAAAAAAAAAAAAAAAAAAAAAAAAGCCAGGGAGTGAAAAAAAAAAAAGGAAATTTTAATAAATATTTTTAAAAAGTAAGTTTTAAAACAAAATGGGTAAAGGTGTGTGGAAAAAGATTTT
>JAPZDV010000005.1:7346796-7364894 GCA_029814665.1 Acanthurus lineatus
TGTTTATATTTTTCAGCAATTTTCTTTTTTTTTTTTTTTTTTACCTTTGGTGCATTTCCACTTGATATTTAGTTTGCCTTTTTTGGCAGAATTTCCTAATTTTCAGTTGAGAGACATCTATTGTCAGCACAACGTTTAAGATGCAATTTCAACCCAGAACGCCAGCAATTTGCTTTGTGCTGCTTCATTTCAATGAAATTCCCACTTGTTTGCACCTCTCCTCCTACCTGTGTGCCATGTGCCATCTCTGCACTGAACACAAAAATACCAAACAGATGCACAAAACACATTTTAAGGACAGCAAAAATCCACTTGTCGTAGTGCTACTTCAGTGCTACTTGTCGTAGTGCTGCTACTAAAGGAAAGTCTGCTTGACATAACTGCACACAGCTTTAACAAAATGCACCATCTTTCTCCTTGGTTGCACACCTGTACCCTACACGGTTTGTTTGCTACTAATTTACTTTGTTTAATGCGGTTAGCTGCTGAATTTCACTGACTCATAACATTTTTTTTTCAAACCACAAAGTGTTGGGTTGATTTGACATGAAGCACAAAACTTTGGCAGCGAAAATCATTAAAAATTACTCTGACTGCTGTTCACAACCTGTCAGCACTGATTCCCTTGATTTCTTCACATATTTGTACTTAATCTCAACCATGAAGTTTTAGTTGCATAAATTTAAAGCTACATAAATTATTTTATATGGCCACTTGGGGGCAGCGGGACTGGCTGAAATGCAACACTGACGCATTAACTTCCCATAAAATTAGGGAACATTTTAGCCAACTGTTGCGAATTGGCTCTCTTGAGCAAGAAAATACAAGCCATAATCTGTCAGCAGTCAGGTGCTGACTGAGGCAGGCAATGTGTACATGCAGGGTTCATCAAACTGTCTGTGTAGTTTGCTTAAGTAAATTAAAAGTTCACGTTCTTCAGTTGTCAGGTGCAAATAAGAGGGGAATGAAATTTTACCACCTGAAACAAAAACATGTGTAAGTCAAGAACTAATAATGATCAAATGATGAAACACAAAAGTTATAGCCTGGAGCTGTTTAATGCACATTATTGTGCAACGCTCTGAATGTGCAACAGGAACAGTCTCTGGGGTTTTTGAATGCACATTGCATACTTCTTGAGCACTCGTTTTGGCAGTGAACAGTTTCCAGATGACATTAAATATGAAAGTTTCTTGTTAACATTTTGATAAAAAGGTATTTCAAGCAGCAGTACTTTTCCTACTCAGTGTTTTTCTTCATTTAAGCAACCTGATTGACTCTGTTGAGTTATTTAAGAGCATACATGGGAAGAGATAAATAGTGTTCTTTACAAGGTCTATTAATGGCTAACCTGAATTCCACTTTCACAGATAAAGGCTGCCAGTTTTCAGATAGAGCACTTGTTCAACTACTGCTGAGGACACTTAGGACATGTCTTCTGTTTTTATGAATTTGGGGGTTCAGACATAAACCATGGGCCCATACGTTTTTGAGATTTTGATTCTTTCAGAGTAAAGACCTTTAAGTAAAAACATTAGATATAATGAAAGGGATTTTATGTTTTCCACCACAGCTTCAAACCTGGCAGTATAGAGAAAGTTTTGAAACATTTAGACCACAATAAAATTGACAAAACTATAAAACTGTTTGGTTCAATTAACTTGGAAATTTTGATTTTCTCTATTTTTAATAGTAGAGATATTTACAGCTTTTCCTTTCTTTCTGTCTGTCTTTCTTTATTTCTTTCTTAACAATTTTCTGAGATGAGTAGGGTTGTGCTGGGTGACTTTGGACTCATGACCTCAGTAAAATCCTGGCTACAGCCCTGATTGAGAGTCTCCTCCTTCCTCAATTCAGTGGTGGACAGTGAGGCCAATCAGTATGCAAACCCCCTCCACCCTAACTTCCATCTTCTTCAGACTTATTCTTTCCTTTCTCCTCCCTGCTCCAAAAACTCCCCGGTTCCTGTGGAGCGGCTGGTTTTGTGTGGCCCCCAACACTGTCCCGTTTTTATCACTCCTCTGACGGGTTACCCCGGTCCCCCTCGCACCTGCGCCGCTCCCAGGTCCCTACAGGAATGCGCTGAGGCTTGTAATCGCCTTTGTGGGGGCCATTGAGTTGTATGGCTGACTGAAACTTCCCAACCTCACAGCGCGCTGGCCGCTGAATGGGACTCAGCGTGGGGCGACTCTCCAAACCACGGACGCTGCCAAATTCCTACAGTGGCGCTCCACAATCACTCCCACACAGGCCCCGATATACCGCCAGGCAGGAGGGACGGGAGGGGAAGGGGGGCCGGGATGTGGTGGCAGTGTGTGTGTGGAAGTGTTGGGCAGGGACATGAAAAAAGTCTACATTTAACTCCAAACAAGACGGCCACTTTTTGCGTTGTATCACCACTTCGGATGGACGTTGCACAAACAAGTCTTGGGATTTTGTCACTTTTCGATAAGCGAATAGTGATTTAGAGTAACAATGAACCAAATATGATTTTTTTTTTCATTTTAATATCTCACCTCTTGTCAAAAAGTTCCAGTGCAGATGCTATTCCAACAACGGAGAAATCTGAAAAATAAAAAAAGGGAAAAATAAAAAAAGCGTTTAAATGCTAGACAAAGTTTGAAAATAAGCAATTTCTCATAACTTTCAGAACATTTGTGCTGCGTTTCGGTGCATTAGGTCTGTGTGCCGGCATATAGCGTGGTAGCTGTGGGTAGATAGAGCAGCACTGCAGGATTAAGAGGCAGCAAGATTGTTAAACATGTCAACGTGTAATTGCACGATAAGGCCCTTCCGAGGAATTCATTGGCCCAGTTGCTTTCTCTATTCCGCGCTAATCTCGCCCGGCACATTCGCTCTGTGCAATCTGTCTCCATAATCTTCTGTGACAGAGCGGGCGACGAGAGCAGGCTGCTTGGTAATTTTTTTAGGAAAGGGGGGAGACGCGGAGAAAATATGCAGAGGCGTGATAAAGTGACGCTAATTATCCCCATTTAGGACAGGGAGTGCAAGGGATCGGGGCTTTACGAGCAGCCGAGTGTGCGCTGGAGCTGATGGCCTCCTAGCACAGAATATATCGGTGGCTACAAGATAAGAGTATCGCACGGTGGAGAGATTTATTGGCCGGTCAGCTAGACGCACGCGCGCGCACGCACAAACACGCCACACACAACCTTGGAAACACACACACGCGCGCGCACACAGCAAACATCGCTGCCACATTGCTTGTATACAATGCACCCTACACTTACCCCTCTTCCACCTCAAGGTGTAATTTATTCGGGTTAAATTTGCCAGAACGCTCCTCTTTTTAGCCTGGCGATGCGCCGTGACGCGCTCCGCCTCTCCGGGCTTTCAGTGTTAATCCGCATCTCTTCACATCAACAGATAAGATGCAAAACACACGAGGAGGCCATCCCATGCCATAGGCTGCGCGCTGTGGTGCGGAGAGATGTCTCCATAGATGCGGTTTCTTTTGGGTTTTGGAATTTAAACTAATTTCCAGACATTGTTCCTCTGATTTCTTTAAATAGATTAATACGCAGCCAGACGTTACACGCTCCACTATGAGGCCTAACAGGTTTAATTGACATACCATGCAAGTCTTCATCAGTGTGAAATAGGCCCTTTAACTATGTATTTGAGATTAATTGATTTTTTAAAAATACCTAAGTAGGCATAAATTTCCCTCATTTGCATTTGTATGGCTATTAGCCTACATCTACATATGAGGCCTACAGGCAACAAAAAATGTACATGTCAAAACCAGCAGTGGCTCGTCAAAAAAATGACGTAATTTTCAGAATAAATCTCCATTATTTTAAGAGGATTAATAACCTGAATGACATAGGTCGTTTTTGTTTGATGCACAATGAAGGTTATTTTCTTTTTAAATCAAAGGCACTAAAACTCACAGTCATCTATACGGACATCTACAGCTCTGAATTTCTGATGAGTCATCAGTAACCCCATAAACTACTTGTCACTAATGTGTTTGGCCACTGGCAACTTAAAGTTCAGTCTGTGCAACGAAGTAGGAAAAAAGATTTTTTTCTTTCCTTTACAATTACCGACGGTTTATTTCCACGAAAGTCTTGCAATGTTGATATCAAACATGAAATGAATGTTTAAATCCTGCATGTGCCTCAGTTTTCCAAGCTCCCTTTCTTTTCCTGGACTGCATCAAGAGTCAAAAGCAAAAATACAGAAGCTCAGACTCAGACTAAAAGATGTTGAGACCATGCACGAGGGCAACACTTTGAATAAAACAACTCTTATTACAGACGTGATGCATTATTTTCAACACTCGTCTTTTTACTAGCAAGATAACCAAATTGCAGCTAAAGAAATCAAGATTTATTTGGGAAATTCTGGGCGCACGCATTTTTCTAAGATGTGTTTTATTGTTGGTCACCACGAACCACCGATGTATAAATTATGCTGTTAAGCCAATCTGTCATATGTTCTTCCCTCAAGTATAAACAATGAAATGCCGCAAGACAAATTGGAGGTTTAAGAACTCTTTGTCCCAAAGGCTCTGGTGTAAAATAACCCAGTTTAGTCGAAAGATAACTGAGAATGGAGTCTTTAATCAATAATAAAAAAACAATCCTTTAATCGCCGAACTGTTGATTAGCCTTTATGTTATCACTCTTTACTTCGTCTTTATGAGTCTTTAAAGACTTATGTCAAATGTTCAAAACAGAAGCAGTGACATTACATTCAAACTTCACACTGATTCTTAAAATTTCTCTCAGTGCATCAAAAATATTCAGTCTATTTTAATGATTTATTGCAGGCCCGCACATTGTCACTAATATTCACCCAATGTAAATCCACGTTTAATAGGTCTATTCCAAAGGAAATGAGTTCTGGGCTTTTCGTGGGCTATTATATTTTCAGTGAAGAGATTTTGATAAGCTTAAATTTGATGAGATTCAATAAAGTGATGGACCTACGAAACAATTTAACAATTTATTGACAAAATAAAAATTCTATTTATATTGATCAATGAAATAACTATAAAAATGTTAACAAAAATAATGTAGCATTTTTGCTGCTTAATTTGAACACAGTCGAATTTCATGGAACATTACAAGAGGTGATAAAATTTGTTATGGAAATTTTTAGGTAAAACCTGTCATATCCGTTAATGTTATATGGATGTTTCGTTCATCACTAACAGGTGGTTGGACATATGAGGCCTTCATGTACCCTATAAAATCTGATGTTTTTTCCTCTTGTTTTTTAAAATACAATATTTAAAATGTGCAGTAAATCATATTTATAGGAAAGGAGAATGTGGGCCATCGGCTTGGCTTAATTTAATTATTCAAAATGACACTTAAATATGGTTTGGCCTAAACGCCACAGAAATAGAAAAAGAGGCTTTTTTCGCTCTAATTTTTCAATAAATGTCTCATTACTCACAAAAAAGTTAAGCCCTTGAAACAACATCTTCCTACCAAAATGGTTCCCTCATAGGCCTGCAGACGAAAGCTTTTACGCACAATTACGCACAAACAATTAGGCTATTTAAAAGCTCGTGGGATCTTTGTCCAGCAGCGTGTCAAAATTTAAACAAGGTGGCTATTTTTCCGGAGGGGATGCTCGGCAATAATCATGTGTCCTAAAACGTGAAAAACACTCCTGTAAGAACATTATAAAAAAAATAATCAATCTAAGACCGTCTTCTTAAGAATCAAAGCAACATCTTGTGAAATTTATTCAATTCTTCTTCATTGCAATATCATGGGCTTTTCACCTGCAGAAAAGCACTTAAATTACAACAGCAGTTGCCCGTCATCCTTTGAAATATTAAAATTATTCACAATTTACAATAATTAGAGTTACAATAAAAAGAGATGATTTCCAAGAATTAAGACACAGGCTTCTGCAAATAAACACAAATGTTTAAAGAATGTGACTTTCCCATATCTTTTAAAGCACTTTCTTAAGATTATGACACGTTATCTCATTTTCAATAACTTACAGAACCCCGAAATTATGAGACAATTGAACCAAATACCCCCATGTGAGCCTGGCGTAACCCTCAACTAAGACTGTGAAGTAATGGACAAAAAGATGATAGCACAATAACCAATATCTCAGCATCATATTCGTTATATAATTCCACTGGTGGCTTTTCAAAAAAAGCCGGGATGAATATGCTATTTACCCTTCATTTACAATATCATAAACATTCTGTACAAAATGCAGGTAGTTCTCTGGACCGGGTTACTTAGAAAAGAGGTAAATATTTGGTTATGTGTTCGTTTGCAGTTTTCAATTATTCTGTGAGTTCTAAATATGTGTTAGAGGGACCGTCCCGTTCACTCCAGCCGTGGCGCTCTGGTAATGCTGCGGCAAGGCATGGAGTCTACTTTGCATTGACGGGTCCCCCGGTTCTCCGGTCGGTAAATACATGCTTATCATCTCTCTCAAGTCTCCGGGGCAAGGACCCCGTGAGTGTGTGCTGCTGACGGGAGGGCTTACACTCGGCTCCGACTTCACCAGCGACCCTAACGTCCCCATGGCAGCTGAGGAGGAGACGCCGGAGCCCTGGTGCTGTGTGTAGGTGATCCCGCCGTAGCCGGATGGAGAAGCGTTCATGTAGCTCTGAGAGTTTGAGATGGGGCTGTACTGCAGGGCTGTCATGTCGTAGCGGTGCATTGGCTGGGGGTTGTGTGAGTGATGGTGGTGTGAGTGGTGGTGGTGGTGCGCCCCGCTCCCCGGGTGCTGGCTGTAGGCTAGCTGAGCCTCCTGCATCATCGCTGCGGCCGCCGCGGCTGCAGCCACCTGCCCCGAGTACGCTCCGTTCGCCCAGCCGTTCATGTGCGCATAGCCGGAGCTGGCGGAGCCTCCGTGACCCCCGGGGCTTTCTAACCTCTGCCCGACCCCGGATGAACTCATTCCGACCCCTAAACCAACTCCACCGCCCCCACTGGGCCCAGAAAGCAGTCCACCAGCAAGGGAATATTTGTCCTTTTTCAGCAGCGTCTTGGTCTTCCGTCTTGGTCGGTACTTGTAATCCGGATGCTCCTTCATGTGCATGGCTCGCAACCGTTTCGCCTCGTCGATGAAAGGGCGCTTCTCAGCCTCGGACATCACCTTCCACTCGGCGCCCAACCGTTTGCTGATCTCAGAGTTGTGCATTTTGGGGTTCTCCTGTGCCATCTTTCTCCGCTGCCCACGGGACCACACCATGAACGCGTTCATCGGTCTCTTCACCCGCTCCTGATTCGCTTTGGACCCGCTATTCGGCCCCGTTTGCCCCGTGGTCGTGTTCGTCTGGGGGCCGGGGGAATGGAGGTCAGTTTCCATCATCATGCTATACATTCACCTGGTTTTAAACTTCGCCACCAACAGAGAAAAAGTCTATTTCAAGATAGGTCAGGCGCGCACAAGATCGGGTGCGCACAGGATGGCTGGGTTAGAAAATTAATATTCTAACCCCCAATGAATCAATTACGAGATAAAAATTAATCCGAAAGGGGATGTAAAGTGTTCTCCAACCAGTATTTCACCTCTTCGCCTAGGTTGTTTCACATCCACTGTGATAGAATGCGCATTTGAGCCACTTTCCCTGTCGGAGTTGAGAAGTTGGTTAAAGCGGCGGCCATATGATGCGCACTGACAGCGGTTAAATGAGCCACAAGCGGCCAATGAGGCTCTAGCAGCAGATTGATTTGCATGGCGTTTGGTCAGGTGACTAGAGGACCATAGAGGAAGAACACACCGGAGGAGGAGGAGGAGAAGGAGGAGGCAGAGAGGAGGGTCAATCACACAAATAGCACAAGGCATTTGAAATTTCCAAACACGCTCTCAGAGACTTCAGCGAAACAAAAATAACTAAGATTTGTTAGCGGTGATGTTGCGGCCAAAAGGTGGGTGCAGTCTGTGATTACGATGAGTCAAACATCAACATAAAAAAGGTATGCTTACTGAATTTAAAAAATCACCTTAAATCACAGCTTCCTTATCAAATAGCGTTTAAATTCCCAGCCTTCAATAAAAAGTTTGGATAAAAATGAGTTTTACTCTCATATTTCTCGCTATAAATGTGATCGACATTCAGACCGTTTCCTGTCACATTTAACAGGTTTTTCTCAAGTTCACTGTGCGTCCAACAGGCCAAGTGCATTTTCCTGCCCTGGAATGAAACTACAGAGTCCCCAAACCAATTCACTCTGACACGACTTGATGCTCAGCCAGCGCCTTAAAAACATTTTTTACACCATCCCTCTCTCTCTCTCTCTCTCTCTCTCTCTCTCTCCCTCTCATGGTATGTAATTAAAGTGCGTAATAATAGTAGGTGTCAGCGAGAGAAATTACACACACTGAATGCAGAAGATGATGTGGAAGAGATTTGGTGAAAAACTGTTGGTCTAAGAGGAGAAGCCCCCGAGGATGGATAGCCATATAATGATGTGACATAGCCGAGGCAAAGCGCCGTTATCGCCGTCTGCTGGTGGTGGTGAATGAGTCCTGTCATGCCTGTGTGTGTGAGAGAGAGAGTGTGTGTGTGTGTGCAACTAAAGATGAAAAGAAAGGCCACATGTAAACTGCTGTCATTTTTAGTGGACTTTTTTATATGGCTGATACATTTTTATGTTGCCTATTAAACATCCAAGTCAAGCAAACCGTTTGCAAAACCACGAGAGGGGAAACGGGTCTATGTGTCTCCGAGTCCGCGCATATATAATTCAGATTTCACAGCTGACCTCCCCTGAAAAGCCCAATCAACCTCTAATTGAAAGGGAAAACGAAATACCACTTCCCGCAGCGAGACTAACGATTTAATCATTCTATCGTTCTTTGCTGTGTTTTTTAATTGGAGCTTAGCTTGATGTGGCTCTCTGTTTAGGGCCTGAGGGAGCGGGATCACTCGGAGGGATCCGTGCGTCTTTGGTAACGGGGTTAACGGGCTATCACAATGGTCAATAAAACGTTTCCAGTGGTCCGGGCCATGTGGCTTAAGGCCCGACGAGGATGACAATATAATGATGACACCCGGAGAGCCCCGAGGCGGTGAGTGCCAGTGAAGCCATCACATCAGAAAGCCAACCAACCAACAAACAAACAAACAAAAAAAAAACAGAAGAAAACAATACTGACGCTTCTTGATATGTAAACATTTCTCATTTAATCGGCTCAATATGCAATTGGACGATGATTACGATGGTCTGATTAATAAAAAATATGATGCATATTTTTTTAAAATAAAAGTTAAAGTGAAAATTAATATTTTATTTGCTAAACACAATAATACTAATAAAAGCTAATATAAATTTAATTTCACATTTCTGTTTCAAAATATGAGACGCTGCACCTTAAAGCTAAAACTAAGATCTTTAAGTGTTTTTTAAAGCACTGATACCTACGTTAATACAGATCTAAATATTCTAATTGTGAAATAATGATAATAGTTCACGGTAAAGTTAATCAACCTGATGAAGTAGGTTAAATTAAATTTAAACAATTAAAGCTGTTTTTCATGGTGTAGATTTAAGAATCGCTTGGGAATAATCGTGAAATAATCATCACCATTATGATTATTATTTGTTTTTCTCATTGTTAAGTGAATTCAGGATTGTGGAGGATTAGCCTTTGTGGTGTCACTGGGACCCCGGTGGCCCCTGTTTACTCTCTCTGTCATCCCCTATCAGTCACTCCTCCTTTAACAAACCTCCTTTCAAATTTCCTCGCTCCTTTGTGCGCGGCCTCGGCGACGGGATGCGTGCACTGCGATGATGGTCAAGAGTCAGAGCAGCTATCCATCGCCCCCTCCAATACCCCCCACCCACCATAACTGAACAAATAAATAAATGAGAGAAATATTTTGATTAAATACAACACATCATGCACTGCAGGCGTCATTGTGCCTTTGAATCGCAGCAAACTCCCGCATCCCTCGCAAAGTGACCGTCACGCACCAAAAAACTCTTGACCGATTGTGCCCAGGTCCTCCCACCCCCCCAATCTGTGATCGTTTTCCCTAACGCTTTAAAGCCAGAACAACAATTCCAGCGAGCGGTGCGGTGCGGTGCGTGGCTGTGCCTGTGTGCACAAGCCAGCGCGCGTGGAAACTGGCTGATATTGGCTTCTAGTGGGAGAAAAATGGGTGTTGTGATCACCTGCTGATGACCTGCACACTAACTGGGTTAAACAAGAGAAAGCAATTGTTTTCGAGCCTCAGTCTAGACGCCCTAAAAATCTAAAGATGTGATGATCAGCCCCCGCCACACCCGCCCCCTGAAAGGTAAAAACACCACAGAATCATGTCACCTAAATACTGAGAGCCACCAAGCCGCGTAAAACATTTCACTCTTTAATAAACACTTCAACATTTCTACAGCATGCAGTATATTTTTCTCGTTAATCCGGTGGAATAAAAGTGGCACAGGTGATAACCACTCACTCCCGAGTAGATCAGTAGCCGATAATGTCACTTCAGTAAAATTAAACTGAGTCGAATAGAGAGCAACTGGTAGCAGCACCATGAGCTGCGCGCCCTGTGCAGCCAAACCCTGCTGGATCTCACGTCCCAAAATAAAACGACAGCCTGCAGCTAGAAACACATAATATCTGCACAGTAAAGCGCTGACGTTCCCAAATAAAGGTTGCCAATGAGGAGACTCAGTGAATGAGATAAAAAAAAAAAACGCTAAAGCTCGCTTCAGTTTCCTTTTTGTTAGTGCTGAGACAAAATAAATTTTACGCATAAAGAATAGGTTAATATTGCATCTTCACGTTAAATACTAAAATGCCTTTTATTTGCGTGCGGAATTGTCATATGCAAACTTACGCATGTTCCACTCGTTCACTCTACTCCAGACCAAGTGGGCAGATTTCTCCCTCCATACTGCTAAAGCCGTCCTAAACCCTCCAAAGCTTCATGTAAGACCGCTACTCCCACTACAATCTGGCCGCTCGAGTGCCAAGGCCATCCGTGCCCGGTGCCCAAACCCACCACTCAACACACACTGAGGGGCAGAGACGAGAAGAAATGACATTTATTACACACTCTAAAAAAGACAATTCCAAGTTATTGTTTCTCTCTGCGAAAGGGGGCTTGCTTCTAACATAATGAAGCGTCTTTTGTGTGGCACAGAACAATACAAAACAAGTATTCTAATAAATAGCCACTTTTTTTGGCTCTCCAGGATGAATGGGCTGGAGCGGCGGGGTTCTGAAAGGCAGCTGTGCCGCATTCGGGGAGGAGGGGCGAGGACTTGAGGAGGAGCCCCGCAACCCCATCGCCTCCTCCTGGATACTGACTCCCATTACTGATCCTGAAGCAGAAAAGGATACAAAAAGAGAGGAGCGGGGGTTGTGTGTGTGAGGGGGGGTGGGGGGGATATTGACTTTGGTGACTGTTTTCATTCGGGTCATACACTGTGTCCAACAATGTGATCCTCAAATCATTAAAATATTGCTCCATACTGTGAAGTCTGCAGCATCCAATTAGATTTAGCTTATTTGAAACTGCACAGCTTGCAAGCATATGGCTCGGACAGCTCCTAGGAGGGGAAACACACACACACACACACACACACACACACACACACACAGACACACACACGACAGTATACGACACAGCTGGGCTCATGAAAGGTGTCTTATTTACACACAGATTCACAGTTTTGAGACACAACACTATCAGCACTTGTTTCACACATGTAAGTCTGTTCAATCTACTTGCGAACTCAGTGTTGATCACCTCACAGAATAATTTCTTCTCAGTCTAACCCCCACATGTCCTGTTTGTTGTGCAAACACAGGAGCAGAGTCTGGTTGAGCAGCTCCCTTCGTGAATCAAGCGTCTGACTCCTTCCCTGGCTGTAGCAGCATCCAGGCTTCACGGTTGCCAGAGCTGACAGACTCCCTGACTTGTAGCTGATGTAGCTGGCAGGTGTCTCAGCTGCATCTGCTTACTGGTGCAGCCAAGGTGAAAAATTTGTCGGTCCTATAAAAGCAAAATCCCAGCCTTCTATTGTTTAGGAGCGAGGAGTAGCAACAAATCAGACTCTTGAAGATGCTGTGACCAACATTTATTGTTGTATAATGACCTGGTAGGCTAAACTGGACATGCAGTGGACATGCATTTGACTTCTACAATGACATAGGGGGATTTCACCACCTTTTCAAATCACAACTATCACTCTTCAAAAAAAAAAAAAAATCCTATGGTATCCCTTGTGGTAGATCTTGACTGGTGGTTAACCAGTTTCTTTTTTATTTACTTTTCAGCTCAGTAAAATGATTGCCTCGCTGCAGATTAAAACAGCCTTTACATCCTGTCATTTTTAGATGAATCAACAGAGATTACTTTGTCACTCTGCAAGATGTACTGCACCAAATAAGTACTACACATAAAGCACACAAGCAAAAGATTGACACAAAGTGGTAAAGCTAAGTAAAAGGCAATGCTGAAACTATTAAGGTAAAAAAAGGAGAGAGAGAGAGAGGGAGAGAGAGAGAGAGAGAGAGAGAGAGAGAGAGAGAGAGAGAGGGAGAGATCAGGTCATGTTCAGGCCTAAAAGCACAGAGGGAAGAGTGAGCCAATTGGCTAAAAGCAGAGGTCTAAGCTCAGTTCATATGATCGCTCTCAAACACACAAACCTCCATAACACGACAGTCAAAAAACCCAAAGACCTGAAAAACAGGGAGAATTAAACAACACACCCTTCGTTAAAGGGCATAGGGATGATGCATCCACATAAAGAACTATATTCTATATTATTACACTAACAATATTTTATCTTTTAAAATAATGAAGTACTGAAAACAACAAGGCACACACTTGAATAAATAATACATTTTAATGTTTATGCTTATTTGATAATTTAAACAAAATATTAATAAATGGAAGATATTTTTATTGTTTACCAAAGTAGAAAATGCAAATGCAATATGGTAATAAAAGGTATAACTTAATGAATAAAAACTTGTAGTATGACAGTAAAATATAAAAAAAAAACAATTCAAAGTTAAATGAAAGCCAGTGTTATAGAAACTGGTTTATGTTACCAGCATGTTCCAGTAAATAGCATAATGCAGTGTACTTATTGAGCTTTAAAGCAGGATGGTAACCCCAAACTGACAAACTGAAAGTGCGATTTTTTGACAGAGAGAACATAACATGCCATTCAAATCTGGGGCACTCTTGTCTACAAGCAATTTGTTCTTTTGTTGCTCCATGTGCTCTATTTTCATCTTCTTCTCTTGGTAAAATTGTAAGAGAAGAGCATATAAGGGCTTGATGGAGTGGTGAGTCAGAGACAGGATGACAGGAACAAGTGAGAAAGAGAGTAAGAAAAAAAAGAAGGCAAGAGGGAGGGAGAGAGAGAGAAGGAGAGAGAGAGACCAGGGAGGCCAATGTCAATCCCACGGCAAACAGCAGTGGATAATCATGGGCTTTAGGAAAACACTGTGTCCATAATGCTATTACCCGGGATTACCTACTCCAGCAGAGAAGGCGAGACTCTCTTCACAATGTGCCACAGACCTTTCAGATAATCATCTTATCACAGATGACAAACCCAGAAGAAACATCCCATTATTCAAGAAGGAGGGGAAAAAAAAATCTACAGCATGTTTGGATGAAGACATATTGTAAGCCTAAATTATTCGAGTGGAAAAATATCAGATTTTGAAATTAGGACGCCAGTCGCTTCTCCTCTCTCTCGCTCTCTCTCTCTCTCTCCCTCTCTTTCATTCTCTCACTGTCTCTTTCTCCCAGGGCACTTTCCCCTTTTCCCGCAGGGCAATTAGAGACAAGATTTTTATGCATTGTTCAGCTTATCAATTAGCCATAACACCTTCCCCTCTGATTGGTCTGTAATGAACGTAATGGTTTTAACAGTCAGGAGTTGCAACTCTTAGAGGTGCTGTGCTAATGGTGTCGCCACGACGATGGAGTCACGGTAACAGCTCTGCAGAAAAGCAGGAGGAGGAGGTAGTAAGTCAGCTCTCCCTAACACGTCTCTAATTAGCGCTCACAGTCAGTCATTACTGATGTAATAGGGTGTAACACTAATGGCTATCAGGCAAGCCCCCACAAACAACAGAGGGGGGTTCTTGTAAGGTGAGAGGAGCAGAAAATTTATGGAGCAAGGGGTGGGGGGGGGAGAGAATCAGGAGATTATAGTGAGGAGAGGAGGTGAAATGGAAAGTTGTGGGGGAGGAGGGGGGGTCAAGGAGTGAGGGGAGTGATTAAGGGAGAGAGCGCCAGGCAGCAGAGAAGGTTTTTAAGTACAGTCGGCAGACAAGGTCAGGGCCCATTAATGGAATATCTTTCTTTGATGATGGTGAAATCTGTCGTATTGGACACTGTCCACATATAGAGACGGACAAGACAAAAAAAATGAATAACTATTGAGGAGGTACAAGCAGTCGGGCGCACCGACAGGACGACAGAAAGAGATCGTGAGGGAGGAGGGCAGTTAGACAGGCTCCTAGTTAACCACTTTGGCCACCTTAGACCTTGTTAGCATTGATGCGTTTTGGAGTCCATTCAGCTGGTGATGCATGTTTTTACACTTTTCAGCACTAAACTACAGCAGCTGCAGCAAAACAGAGTGACAGAGGTAAAGATCCAGGAGGCGCAGGAAAGGAAACCAATGAGCTATAAGCTCTCCTCACATCCTCCGTCTCAGGGGCACAACTATTAGTCCTGACACGTCAACATCAGCCAGTGTCAGGCCATCGGTGAGGGTCTTGTTTTGGTAGTGGGTCCTGTACTGCTGGCATTAGTTGCCCCTTGTTAGCGGCTTTTTGGCCGATTGAGCATGTCGTTGAGTAAAAAGATGTTAAAGGAAGTTTTTCTTCACCACTGTCGCCAACTTCTTGCTCATGTGGGAATTGCTCTCAATTGTTGGGTCTTCATAAATTAAATTTCAGAGTGTGGTCTAGACCTTCTTTATATGTAAAGTGTCTTGAGACAACATTGGTTGTAATTAGAAAAGGGGTCAATTATAGAAACATCATCATTGTTGCTAAATCGATGTAAGACTCCTTCCCAAACAGTGTTTCTGTGGCTCACACCCACATTGACTTGACCACCAATAAGCGTTTTCTGAAAACAATCTCTACAAAGTCCATTTGGTCACAATGCTAAAGCTTTTGATCCTATCACATGAGCTTTTCAAGCAAATTGAGTTTGACAAGATATTCATTTATTTTACTTTTCCTCTGAGCACTTTTAGGTTGTCTCACCCGTGCTTTCACTGAACATTCAGATTCACATTTTTTTCATTTGGTTTAAAAATATTGCATCATACAAGCACACATGCATATCAGCATATGAATGTGTATATGGTAAGTCTTTTTTATTTTGGTCTCGCTAAAAAAAAACAAACCTGCTCTTGATTCTACTAATGTTGCTGGAAACAAAGCAACATTAATAGCCATGTTTTTAAAAAAGTGTGACACAGTTAGTCAGATTTCTCTCTGTTTTAACTCTGTTTGAGCAAGCTGGTTGTAAAGCAGAGCTCCATTACAGAGGGTTTGATGGCAAACCAGCTTTAGAAGACAGTTTGTGTTAAAGGCTTTTGAATGGCGGCATCATCTCCTTCTGAAAATCCCAAAAACCATAAACACTGCAGTCAGCAGCAGGTTGTTTCACTCTCTGGACTCAGCCTGAACGCTCAACAGGGAAACAAGTCGGCAGGCTTTCAAATGAAAACTGGAATCCTGACACCAATACGATCGACAGACAGTTACGTCTTTTTGATATGTTTCAATGTTTTTGTTATTTGTTGGTGCTGGTTTACAATGAGCCACATAAACGTCCTGACCCCACAGTCCCCTCGGTGCAGCTACTCTAAGCACTCTTTACTCTTTAGGTGCAATTTATGCACAGGAGCTCAGTGAAAAAAATCAGCCAGACACGAAACAAGAAATGAAACAGCCTTCTCATTCATTCTCTTATAACACTCAAAGAGGGATTTAGTTTCTGGGATCTGGAGCAGAACCTTGAAGTAATATTGTACACTGTAACCTATTATGTAGCTTTGCCAATGACAATGGCAGCAGCTTGGCCTTTGAGGGAGCTGCAGGACTTCAGGGGGGGATCTCTATTCCTGAACTCAGCCTTGAAAGTCTGTTTGAGTGAGTGAGTGTGTGTCTGTGTGTGTGTATGTATCTGAGACTTGGGGGGGGCTCCTCAGTTGCCTAACTATAGTCCCTCACCCAGAATTTGAAATAAGGTCATCATCCCCGGGAGGCCCCAAGTCAAAGCCTCCCTTCCTCACCTGCCCTTTAACTCTCCTCTTCGTCTCTCTTTCTTAATTTAACTCTTCACCTGGGTCCCATGATTCTGTCTTTCCATTTACTTCCTTATCTTCCCTTCTATTTCTCCTTTGTTTACACAGTAATGGCCTATTCCTCTGGTATGTTTCGCAGAAAAACACTTCCCAAAGAGAGCAGAGAATAAGAACAGGAACACAGCAATGACTCAGCCTCTTCACTTATGTTTATATTAAACATTGTCCTTTACCTCAACACTTAGAGTTGTTTTTTGTTTGTTTTTTGTCTTGGTCTCTGCAAAAAGAGAAGCTACTAGTAATGCTATTGGGCTTTAAAACTGTAATTTGATTGGAGAAATGAATTTTATGGATTAGCAAAACAATAAAGACAGAAATGGCATCATTAGTAGATAAGGCAGGTAATAAGTGTATTAAAGCTTTGGGTTTGTGTGTGTGAGTGTGAGCGTGTGTCTGTAGCAGCACAGATGCATATCCAATAGGACGCAGAGTGAGCAGGACAATAACACGCGATTCTTATGCTAATCAAGGAGGCCATTAATGTTTACATTCAAAATCAGGCCTCCCAGAGAAATACATTCACTCCCTGCTAAACTAGGATAATTAGTTCCCTCTTAAACCCATATTCCATTAACTCAGGTGAATCCATCTGAGTTTCATCAAATTTCTGCTTCATTTTGCATGATAATGCAATTTAAAAAGCAAATGACATATTCAGTCTCCTCGCGCAGGAAGAGCACCAATGAGAAAATAATATATGTGTAAAAAGGCTTTTTGTTCTATTTTACATGTATCTGTACATTATTTAAAAGTGTCTTCCATAATTCAGTGTGACTGATTTATGCATAAATTAAATCTTTAACTATAAACGGCTTATTGGAGATTAGCGACTGATGTATTAAATGCTCCCTGCTGGTTTTCTGCACACTTTGAATATATAATAATATCACTGCGATGCTGTAAGGGTGACACTGGGTAAATTTCCTTATTTAAAGCGGTAAACGTCTACAGAGAAACCCCCAAATCAGCAGTGTCATAATAAACAACCACTATTAGCTTCCATTCGCTGAGTGACGCAGTTGTTTTTTGGTGTTTTCACTACAAGAAGAATGGAGGAATTGTGGATGTAAAGGTCTATCTATGCATGAGTTTACGATTTTGCACATGCAAAGGCACTGACACATAAAGCTGAGAAACGGAAGTCTGGGCATTTTTTCAGTCGAACAGTTTAGCTGCATTCAGATTTCAGAGCCCCCCAACTTTGCTGCACCAAAACACAAAAGCCGAAACTTGGCGAGAACAAGTCAGTTTCCCCATAGTGTGTGAATGTGAGAGCGTTTGTTTGTGTGCAAGCGTGTGTGCACAGGAGACAGTGTAAGTTTACTTCGTGAAACTCAAAAATGATTAAAATGCTCCTCATTTTGCCTCTTACATTTTTGCCTTCATGCAATGTCTGTGTTTTCTTTATATTCCTTTACAACACAGACATTTATTGTGCTTAAAACACTTTTGATTTATATAGGTTGGTAGCTTCACATCTCTCTCTCTCTCTCTCTCTCTCTCTTGCACAAACACACACACACACACACACACACACACACACACACACACACACTGTAATGGATAGGAGCTGGCTGAGGGCGTCTGTCAGGGGCGACTGTTCTAATCAGAGCAGTGGGGAGAGAGATAAAGGAGAAAATAATGAGTGTGGCATCAGGCCTTTCATAGCGCAACAAAAGGCCACGGGATCAGATAGACAGACACAATGTGGAGAGGAGAGGAAGAGAGGGAGAGAGAGGAGAGAGGGAGAGAGAGGGAGGGATGGGAGGA
>JAPZDV010000005.1:7364904-7388893 GCA_029814665.1 Acanthurus lineatus
CAACAAATGGCCTGTGTATCATATATACTGACAGTTTGTGGTGTGTTGTTGATGTGTGGGATTGTGTGGTGCGTGGGCGCGCGCGGGTGGGCGGGGCGGCGGCCGGGTGGGGAGAGAAAGAGAGCGAGGGATGGAATGGGTTTGCTAATAAGCCTTCTTGCACTGTAGGTGATGTAGGCAACAGTAGGCGACATTATGAAATACAAGCTTATGTCTGGCTTCACTTGAAGGATGCCATCGAGTGGGGCGGATGGAAGTTTCTATGACAACATCAATCATTTTAGCAGAGAGTACTCCTCCAGCGGGAGCTGATTATAAATGCATTTTCCCGCACACATCCTTCAATTTTCTGTCTCAAAATACTTTGTTGGCCTTGTGCCCTCTTTCTTCCTGCTGATTAGTGCCGCTTCATTTACTGTGTGTGATAATTTCCAGTCATCCTTTGATTATTAATGCTTAATTTACCCAGATTACACTCCTTTGATTATTAATGCCTAATTTAGCCTGATGACTCCAATCATTAGACGGCGCCCAAACTGAAAGCAAACAACCTTAGTGGTCTTCCAATGTACCGATACAGCCCCTTCTACAGATAATGATACTGTTCAGGGAAGCCAGCGGGCCTGCGAGTGTTAAGTCAGTGCCCACATTTTTTACCCAAACTCCCATCAAACTTTAAAGAGAAAAGAAATACTAATTAGAAACTGCAAGCTAGGAGAAATGAGCAGGCAGACTCAGAACAGAAAATCCTATTCAGAGACTTAATGAGCTTGTCGAAGCTGAATAATTGATTTCTAATTCTAGCCTGCAGCTGTTGACCCAACCAGGGAGTGTTTTGAATGGAGCTGAAATATGTTGCGCTCCGACTTGGCACTGCTGGCTTTCTGGTGGTAGCAGAACCATTACCGAATACCCTCAAGTCTACCTCACACTTAAAGGTTTTATTTAAACTCAGGCATAAAGTTTTCACATGTAATTAAACGACTTTGGTGCAAAAAACAAACAAAATCAGACTCCCCGTTTGAAACTCATCACAGGTAATTCCCTTGACAACTTAATCCTCCTTCAGATCTTGTTTAATATTTTAGACTGGACACAGTTTAATAAAAGGCTGTTTGATTCGGAGCTGTGAAAGCCCAGCGAGGTAAACTCTCCCAGCGTATAAAGCGTTGGGAACTGCAGTCCATATCAGATTGTAGGTGTTTTATGTTTCGTTCATTTGCTGCGGAGTGATTCTTTGTTGCCCTGTGTGGACGATCATATCCTGGGGGCTCTGGGGCAGGAGCAACACAGAGCACCCTGTGTGTGAACCACAGCCGCCCAGCGTCCCTGTAAGATGACCTCACGGAAAATAGGCCTAATTATTGCCGTGACAGCCCATGCTATCATATTCTGCCAGATCAGTCACTACATAGGAGAGGAGGGGAGGGTGGGGAGAAAAATTAACAGAAATATATACCACCGTGCCACCAAACCCCCCTTAAACTGAGCCCATTTATTTTTAATACCCTAATCAGCAGGTCCCAAAGGGGGCTTGGCTCTCACTCACCCGCACAGACAGACACAGGTGAGTACAGGTAAGGCAGCAGGGAGAGAGGAGGAGGAGGAGGTGGATGGGGAGCAGAGAGGCACGGTGAGGCAGCGGCTTGAACCGAAGTTATGATCAACAAAAAGAAACTCAGTGTGCTCATGGTGCAACCTCTCGTCCTCAAAAAATAAATAATTGGTATCTGCTAAAAGGTGTCTACACAAAAACCTTTGCCTCAGGGACATAAGCCCTTTTTCAAGATAGTAGATATGGAGATAAAGTGGAAAAGGGAAGAGACAGGGGGCCAGGAGGAGACGGTTATTACAAGATACGGAGTTTAAGTCAGACGGCAGCGATAAACTCAAGGACTGTCCTGGTCCTGAAGCCATAGTCATTAGGCCTGGATCATTATATGATACATTTCAGGGCTATTTGCCTGGTTTTGTTCCCAGAGACAGTATTACGAGAGACACCCTGGGAATGGGACATACTACACCAATAGCTGCCTCCGTGAGAAAAACATGGCAAATATCAATGCACTGTGCCGGGCTGTGGGTGACACTGATGTCAGCTTTTACTCCAGATTGTTCAAAATCACAACAGAGGATAACAGGTTTGAACTATCACACAAGCTATTAACAAGTTTTGTCATCTGTTGGTTGTGTGTTTAATTACTTTGTTGCTTTTACCTTTATTAAAGATTTATTCCATACACTTTTATATTGATAAAATTACAGTTTAATAAGTCTTGGTTATACTTGGTTATAGATTGAATAATCGATAGGTAAACTAATCGATCAGCTGTCTGATTGGATTATTTGGCATTTTGAGATGATCGGCATCAGGCAATGCCTGTGTTTTTCTACATCTTTCTGAAATGTAAGCACATTTTCCCAAACCCCAAAAAACAGCAAATCTAATCTAAAATCATAACTAGTTAGCAATTAATGTATCATGTTATGATGTAAATATTTTTTTAATAAATGACATAATTTCTAATTCAGTCTCTTGTGTATATAACAATTATACTCCAAAATCTAAAGCACAACTAAATGTTTTTTTCCCCTAAATTCTATTAAAAATATTAATGATTTCTTCTATTACAACATGTTAATGTCTAAGATAACCATGTATAATCGACTGCTAAGTGCATGGAATAACTGAATCATAACCGACTTTTCTTTGTTTGATTTGGACATTATATATCAGCCAGATAAAACTAAAAGAGGGTAAAACAGGTAAATATAAAGCAAATGAAACATTAAGTAAGTGCAGTTGTAGAGACAGTAATCAGACCTCATTGCACAAGAACAATAGAGACTTTTTTCTTTCCAAGAGAAAAAAACAAAAGGACGCTGGCATCAGCAAATGCAAAACAAAACAAAACAAAACATGTTTTGCATTCAAGTTCTCTAATGCAGAGATCCTAAAAAAAAAATTATAAAACTGATTTTTTTTTCAGCAGGATTTTAACAGTTTAAAAGGTATCAGACAAACGATGCAGTCATGTCACATCAGAGAGCAACTTTAAAGTGCTGTTTTCTAAACTGAGTGCAGAAGGGCAGTGTGCTGGGCAAGTTAACTTTGAATGACATTTTGACTCATATTTTCACTGATAACTTCCAAATAAGTTTGGCTAACCTGCAGGCTTATTTAAAAACCTGCTTGACTTTCTACCTGCTTGTGTTCTTTCCTCTGCCTGATGCTGCAGTGTTCCCAGATCTCAGCAATTACCTTATAAAGTTTAATGTTATTATAATTAGAGAAGTCATTCAAAATACAAAAGTAGGATCCACTGAATCTAGAGTAGAGCATGAATTTTTGTGTTTTAGTCCAACCAGGTTAAAGATGATACATATATATGAAATTACAGTTTGACCAGAATGATTGAGCACAATCTAAAAAAAGATTTTACTATGTTTGGACCAGGAATAAAGCTGTGAAACTTACTGAGTTGAAGCATCAGCATGGTGTGCACACACAATCACTCACACACACACACACACACACAGAAAGAGTAATAGGATAATAATGTGATTAATCCCGATGATAACAAAATCAGTCTGCTTGAGAGACCTATGTTCTCATTTGCTGGTTTCCTGACTGTGAGCGTCTATGTCGCTTTTTGCCGTGGTAGCCCTTGTAACCCAGCCCTGCCCTCCACCCCACAGCCCCTCTCGCTGTCACTGGCCATGTGTAGTGTGTAATAGGCACTGACAGTCGTTGTGCAGGTCAGTAACCCTGTGGCCCTGTCTAATTGAGGCTAAGGATACCGGCTTGTCCTGCCATCTATAATTAACCACATCATCTGCAGCCGTATGAAAGATTCAGCCGGACTGGGAGTGGCCGACACATGATCCTGCTGTTGGTGTGTGTGTGTTAGTTAATGCGTCGTAGCCACAGTGAATTGGAGGAATCTTTTGATTTAGGCAACAGGTGTTTTTTTTAATAATGAGCATTAGAGCGATACTGCTCTATCTTTCTATTGTAAATTTACATGTGTGCATTAAACCCCACAGCTGTAATTTATATCACCTTGTGTTTATCACATTAGAGTCAAGTTTTGCAGACAATCTTTTCAAACGGTTGTCTGTTATAGCTAAATGAAAGCCACCTGCACAGAAATCCGGCGAGCGAAAGCTAGCAAAATTTGCGGCTGAACCCTGTGTATCCATCCTTTTTACTGTCCCCTTGTTCCTTCCCCTCTCCCCAGCTTGATCTTTGGCGTGACAGAAACTTGAAGTGTACTCTGCCCCTTCAAACACCTTGGCTCTGCCTTACCCTCTCCTCCTCCTCCTCCTCCTCCTCTTCCACCTCCTCCTCCTCCTCCTCCTCCTCCCCCTGTTCGCTCAGCTCTCCCGGCTCACCCTACCCCACTTAGCTCCTCTCTCTTTCCTGTCGAAGCCTTTGAAATACGGCTTTCAAAAATGCTGCTTTTTGAATTAATGAATCATTTTTCGCCAGGTGTCGTTGGGTGGGGGGGGTGGGGGCAAAGGGGAGGGGTGTGTGGGGGGGGTTAATAAATACAGAGTGGAGAGAGCCTCACCACTACCAATCCCTTCCCTCCTTCCCTCATCCGACGCACCCCACCCAACACACACACACACACAGACACACACGCACGCCTTTGCTTTCCTCCCACAGCCCTCCACCCCCAGCCCTAGATGAAAGGCCTGGCTCGTTCCTGTACCTTTAATTTAAAGCTGAAAAGGAAAACGAGAGCGGGGGTGCGAAGCACGCTTATGAATATGGAGAAAATTGAATGAGAACCGTCCCTTTGAATAAATCAGTATGAATGTCCCTTGGCCTTGTTGGGAGGAAGGTCACAGGAGACCCTTGGATATACAGATGGTGAGCAGCTTGATGGACCAGTGTGTGTGTGTATGACTGTGCCGTGTACTACATGTGTGTCCTTGCAAAGTGTATGCAGATGTTTTTGAGAAGTTTGGATGGCACCTGAGGCCTTTATTGTCATTTTTCAAGCTAAACTGGGAGCTAAGTGTACACTGAAAGTGATTATTACGTCCTCAGACAGATGATTTGAATAACTGATCATATTGTAGCTGTGAGAGCATATTATGATTGTGCTCATATGTAGATGCGAACCGCAGATTGGAAGACAGCATAGCCAGAGAGGCACGTGGCCTTGGAAGCAGAACAACAGAGAAAGTTTCAATGCAAACTTGCAGTATGTTCTGCGAACTTATGTCACAGCAAAAGAGAACATATCATAACAGAATGAATTGGTGTCTGTGGTTCGTTGGTAACACAGTTAGTAGGAGGCAGAAAATAAGCAGAATCAAGGGCTGTGCCTCCCCCAGATTGTGACTGTTGTCCAAAACATAAATTGTGTTTTTCCTATATTTCAACGGTACACAGGAACAAGGCTCTGAGCTGGATTTTCATGGAACTGTAACATACTGTAACCTTGACAAAACAAAGCACGCCATGCTGTTTACTGTTTTAACTTACATACAGCATGTGAAGAAACTTTTCTCTAAGTTTGTTTTTATTTGTGCTGAAATACAAAGAAGCCAAACTGTGCAACTGAGTGACACATTGTTGTTGCATGACCCCCAGAGTGTTCAAAATGCTTGTATTGAGAGTTGTTACATTGGAGTTGAAAAATAGTCCTTCGCTTTTTTTGACTGAGAAATGATAACACTCTAATGGATTGTTTATTTACGACACTGCAGCAATGGCATGTACATTCAGTCTCCAGATTATTACACCTGACCTAAATGAATGCAGTCAAATATAACATTTTAGCAATAAAGCCTACCTTTTGTATAGTTTATAATATTCACTCATTCTTTGAACTCTTACAGAGAGTTGTTGATTTAACTGTATGCTCATTTTAAAGGTTGTAGTTTGTGGTATTGATGGACTGTATTCCATTACACGTGTATTCAAGGTATCCAAACTACTTGTACCAGTGAGGAGTGCTCAAAACAGTTTAACATTATGAAACCTAATGAAGGCAGGATTTTTTTTCAGATTGTTGTATTATTTCACATTAGCGCTCGCCAGAAGTATTGACAGCTGAGGGATATTAAATTTTGATGTTGCCTTGTGGTCAAGATAAGTGCTGTTCACCTGCAATGTTCCTGGTTTGATTGCCGAGGACCTTTGTTAGATGTCATATTCCTCTTTCTCTACTTTTCTTCATTTTTCTGTCTTTACACTTTCTGAACTGTCAATAAAATGAGAAATGATAAGGAGTCATCTTTAAAAAATTAAATGCAAGCAATAAAAGCAACAAAAATTACAGCAGTGGATAGCAACAGGGCTTGCTAAACAGCATGAGCTGTTACTGGTAAATTTTTAAAAATGAATGTAATTTATTTGTTGAATTATCCTTTTAATGATTATTTGATTATTTGATGATTATTTTAATTAACCAATTAAATCCATTATTATTTTCTTGTTTGTCTATTAATTATTTTGTCTCTAAAATGTCAGCAAAATCTAATTTCACAGAGCCTAAGATGACATTTTAAAATATCTTTTTAAATCAGACCACTAATCCACCACCTAAAGATATTTCTTTTACACGACACAAAAGGCGTCAAATAATCACATTTGAGAAGCTGCAAACAAATAATTGTCTAAAGAAAATTACCTGAACAAGTAATCAAGTTGTTCGAATAGCTGCAACTAATTTTTACCAGCTGATCTGCTAAATGATTAATCAACTAATCATTTCAGTTGTGAGTAAAAAAAAAAAAAGTGAGTAATTAATGAAACACAAAACTGTTCATAATGCTGAATGTTTAAAACTGTATGTTGGCAGGTTTTTAGACTTTCTCGGCAAATCAATAAGCAGGTCTGTCTGTTTTCTAATTGACGCCCCTTTTATAACATATTTGTTCTTGTTTAGGACAACAGAAAATGAACAGCCTCGCTTATTTATCACACTCTTCCACGGATTAATTATCTTAATCGATTTTTATATTTGCTTCAACAGCTTAATGAGTAAATCGCAATAAAAACAGAAAACACGGGAAAGATGGAGAGAGGGAGGGGTGGCAGACAGAAGGAGATAGAGGGGGAGCAAATGTAAGAACAGGGAGAAATTGAATTCTCAGCTACTTTGGTGAACAAGGAGACACTGACTGACACTCATGAGTTAAATGCTAATTGAAGGCAGGAGAGGGTTGGATGTGAGCTCTGAGAGCACAACCTGAATGGCACACGGCCTTGGACTGACAAGGCCACAATAGAAGGAGCTAAAAGCAGTGTGTATACTATTGCAAGTAGCAGATATGCAGACACTCTTTTTTTGTAAACAGAGCATAAGAAATGCATCCATCCAGCTCCATCTATGTCCATACATACACAGATACTCAGACACTGGCAGTATTTATGAACAAATCACAGTGAAAAAAAAATTGTAATTTCTACTGTAAAATTTTACAGTAACTCCCTGTACTGTCATTTTATAAAGTTCAACTGTAAATGGCAATGCATCATGGGTATAAAATAATTACATCATTTCACAGTATATTTCCCACAGTAAAATTACAGGCAAATTGTGTTCTGACTGTAGATAACATGAATTACAGTCACATACATGAATCCAGGGAATAACCACATGTTGGGTAGCTGCCACTTCAACTGTTGCAAATCTCTACAGTATGTGCAGGTTTGAATGCAAGCTCTCCTATAAAGTTGATTTTTTTCTGCTATTACCTCTACTTTTTGTAACATCCATTTTTAAAATGGCGTTTATGAAAATTGAAAAGAACATGTGCAGTTTTTTGGCTGCTACAACATTAGTGGAAAATTTCAACTATGGAAAGAAACCATATAAAAAATATATAAGCCCTTACTTCATGAAGAGTGCCATGTAGAAGACTATACGCATTATACAGATTACCTGGGCATGCTGAGGATCAAGATGTTAGCGAGATAAGGATCAAGGACATTTACAGAAAGGACTTTGTTCCCATTAACAACAATTTGTTAACATTAACATTAATATAAGTCGGTAAGTACATTATTTGCTAACATTAGTAAACGTATATTACACAGTGACATTACTTCACTTGTAATGTGGTTTGTGTTCAAGTGGTTTGTTTTTTTCTTCTCTTACCAAATTATATCTTGCCATTTGCTCTAAAAAATGTCTAATATCTAGAATAATTTAAATAAGTTCGCTTTCCATTCAAGATACCTTCATCAGTAACTGGAGGCCCCTTTTCTAACATTGTCGATCCAACTTCACATGTTGCTGTTAATGTCAGCATACATTCACTCACTAATGCCCTTTAAAGTTTTGACTTTCATTGTTTGTAGGTATATTAAGTTGTGCTACTACTTTATTTTCCTTGCGGAGCAAACAGTATGTTTGACACTAACTCTTGTAGATCCTTCTGACATTTTCTACAGTTCCAACACAGAGGATCCTCGATCCACTGAATCCAACCTCGGATCTCCAAGTTTGTCAAGCAGTAATAGCTCCACAATGGCTGTTAATATGAGTGCCCAGCCTGAAAACTTCAACATTCCTCTGAGCAGAATGCCTGCTAGCGTTATAATCACAGGAGAAATGTCCATCTGCTAGAGACTGTGGGGAAATGGTATTAATAATTGTTAATGAAAAGAGACTGATGGAATTAATGACATTTTTGAACATGCTTTTTTCTTTGTCTTGCTAGCTAAGCAGATAACATCAAACAAACACAGACGCTTCCTGAATCTCTGAGTCCTTGAGTCTTAGGTATACCATTTGTTTTGTTTTGTTTAAATTTGTTGTAAAGCATTGCAAGGACCAAAACAGGTTCAGGTAGGTGAGTTAACCTAACTTAGTCAATTTCAATGTGTATATTATGTTTATGTGGAAGGCAACAGAAAAAAACATCTATATATAAACCAAAATCTTTTCTTTTACCTTTAGTAGAAGTGCTCACAGCAACTCAATTGATACTGAGCATAAAGGCTCAGGCGGATATTGCACACAGGAACTTATTCAAAGGTAACTATGTACCTAAATGGAATTCTGATGGATCATTATCATCTTCCAGTTTGTTTTTACTATTACAACTAACAAGAAGTATTTGGGCTTGAACTGAATCGGACGTATTTTAACATCTGTACAAGGTTTGCACTTTATTTCATCATAATTTGTTTTTTTTTTTGTGAGTGTTGTGTTATATAGTGTGTTAACTTCTAAAAATAAACAGCCTAATTTGTTTATTTTTTATATTTTGCAGTTTTTTACATTGAAAGGGAAACTTACTTGTTTGTCTTACACAACCAGGTAGATTCTGCACTTTCTCTCGACAAGCAGCTGCAAGCACAGTTTTTTCATGAAGTTACTTTTCATGTGATTTTTTTGATTTCAGATGTTTTACTGATATCAACCCAACTACTGGCACAAAGACGGCAAAGCTGGTCGGCCAAAGAGGTGGGAAGGTGCATTAGAAGAAGAACAGCTCTGTCACTCCTCATGTCTCCTCTCTCCTCAGGTGATTAATGGACTGTGAGCATCAAGTCAATGAGTCATTAGGTTTAATCATGCAAAAGATAAATGTGATATTGTTCTTAATAGATTCATACCTTAGGTCCTGATTTAAGATTGAACCTTTAAGCCTGTATGGTCAGTTTTAATAATGCTTGACCAACAATAAAGAAATATGAATTCCACTGAGTAGCTGACAGGTGTGACATTTTCTTGAAATGTTCAAATGAATATTGTTCTGTTAATGTGAACTTGTTCTAAGAGGATGTCGGGCTCTTATTTTAGTTATTTAAAGAAAAGTCACCTCAAAACTATATAAAAAAAAATCAGTTGCAGCTCTGGTTTTAATTATATGTAAAAAGAACTGATGCAGGCACACTCATCTCTTGTGTTGCATTGTCTGATAAAACATTGTTTCTTTTAACCATGCATGAATCCTCAATAAAGGTGTTGCTCCATATATTTTTAGAATTTCTCCTTTGCTCGGATGTACTGTACATCAACAGCACATCTTTTTTTTTTCATTACCACATGCCTAATTTCTGGCTGATATGCTGGTTATTTCATTTTAACAAGCCGATTTGGATTTGTGATTCATTTTATTGATTAACCAGTGGCAAAGTGTTCTTTCGGTGCACCTAATCTATGTCTGAAATCTAATTCACTGTAAAGTATGTGACAACTGAATAAGGGACCAGATGTTATTATCACCAGACATGTTTACATTCACACTAGAAACATTACCAAGAGAAATTAGGTTATGGCAAATAAAGTAACGTGCACACATGTACTGCAGTAACCTGGTAACCGTACATCCCAACTTTACATGCAGCAGGTCGGTCACCATATTTCTCTGTTACCATGTTTTTGAGTCAAGGCCGATGTATTTTATTTGTATTATTCTTTATTTCTCAGGCAGATGTTATCTATGTGTCTAAATCTTTGAAACAGTTAGATTTATTTAGCTTTCTAAAGGCTTGTTTCTTCCTCAGATGCATTGGCTCTTCTGATTTATCAGTCAAGTTCCAGTAGGGATCAAAAACATTTATTTCTCTAATCAGAAGTAATGTGATCCTGCTTCAGCAAAATCTATTCTGTTGGATTTCAGAGCTCCAGCCCCGACGCCTGAACAGCACAAATCAATTCTCCACCTGTGAGAAAACACCTCTGAGGACATTTTTCTCCTGCAGTCAATGATGTACAGGGGTTGCTCTGCAGGTTGGAAGCTGGCGAGTGCTGCTGTTTTAGAGCTTATACAAAATTAAGCTGCTGCTAGAAATTACAACAAGCAATGATTCTGCAGCAGTTTAAACTGTAAGGTGATTTGTAACACTGACATGAAGTAGTTATTTTGCTGTACAAGTTAGAACCATCATGCTTGTAGGAGGGTAATTTAAATCCTGTATGCTTTATGCTTGTAAAACATCTGACTTGTGAGCGGGAAGATGTGATGGAGACAGAAGAGCCAGAGTAAACAATTCAGATGAAAAAAAAAACATGGAAGTGAAGGTTGCTTTGAGAGGATGAGATGAAAACCGAGGAGGGAGAAAGAAAAGTGTTTACCGGAAGATCTAAGATAATGTCTTATCAATTATCTTCTACTATGAAGGACAGGAATTCTTTCTCAGTGTAAAGGCCAGAAAACAAAGACAGCTCTTTCCTACCTTTGTCCTACAGCCAGTCAACAATAAAGACCTATACAATCAAGAAGGAAATAAGATTCTAAGAAGTTCTCTCTTCAAGCGATCTTCATTGAAAAAGAATCCCACAAACATGCTGTGTCTTCATAGAAGACGGGTAAATGTGCTGAAACTTAAAACACAGTCTAATACTGATTACCCCAAACACTAAAACAGATACACCTTCAGGGATTTGCATGCATAAGGATATATAACTAGGTGAGGCACCTGTGTGTGGCTCTTAAATATCCCTATCATCCATATCTAATTACAACAATTGATAATTTCTACCCTAATGACAGTTTCTAGGTTCAGTTTTTGTTCCGACTCTTTTAGAGGTGTTAATTCAATTTTATGAACATGATGGAGGCTGCGCTTTGTGGTGTTATTGAACCGTAGTGTATTGTCAAAAGAGGTGTTTCAGTTTTTAAGCCCGCTCTCGGATGTAAATGAGACAGGCTGCCTAATTATTCTGTAATTAATGACAATATAGTTGATATAATGCGATATGACTGCCATGCCGAAGACTCCTGCTTCTAAGCATTAAAAACCCTTCAAGATCCACAAACTGTGATGCAACCACTCTGTTTAAAAACTTGTGATACAATCTTGTATGATTATACATGGATTTGCCATGATCCTCAAAGATCTCAAAGGCACCACTAAGATGAGCAATTTCTGTTGTTTACTGTAAATATTTCTGTTTTCACAGAAGACAACTTGCGATTTTCTGCATTCCTTAAGTCACTAAGGCTTGCAGTTCAGTCAATTTTGTTGTGATGAAATCAATGTCACTGATAAAAAATGAGAATGAGAATCAGTGCCCTCTCTGTTGATGTTAGTCATGAAAATATTGGAGTCAACAACTTCTCTCTATGACAACTGCCTCTATAGCACAATTATTCTAGTATGTGAATTTTCAACGAGAAGAATCACCTGATTTCAGTGTTGGCATAAAATGATACTAACATAAATAATGTCCTGGGTTTGTGCCTTGACTACATGTGACAAATGGACTCAATTCACTTGAGTAATTGAGTATTAGTTGTAAATGTAACCTAACAAAATATATAAAGATGTAAGACACATGGCCCCTCTATGGTGTGAGCGCTTTAATACAGCACACAATATAGCAAGCTATGGATTTGTGTCCTTTTCAATAATGCACACTGAAAGTGTTATATAACTTGTAGAGCTACGATGTATGAGGTTTTTACCCAACCACACGCTGCATGTGAGGTGAAAACCAGCTGAAAATAGAGAACTGAAAATTTCAACCTGAATGTAACTCCCTCAATTGTAAATTTATACTCTAAAGACTTGTCTACCTTTGGATTCACTTAACTTTCACCCGCCCTTTACAAGAACCGATCCCTTATTTAGCTGCTTGCTCTTCTCGCCTGGCCTAAAGACTGATAATTGTCATGATCTAGCCTGCACTTTACCATAGGATCTCCAGGGCAGTGAATATGAGCATGAGATAAAATCGGGTCTTAACCGTGTTCACTTAGCAATGGATGCTATATAGCCTATTGAAGACAGGTAAGTAAAAGGTGACAGTGGAGGTCTACAAACAAGCCGGCATTGTTGTTATGCCATTCATATGGGTTTGTGCAATGAAACGATGTAAACTCTAACTACATGAAGTGACTTGTTGAAAATGCTGCCTAACTATCAGCTGCCAATGATACAGTGCACTGTGCAGAAAGTGGTTTAATGTTTTTCTTTATAAAACTCTGTTTATCTAGCATGCATAAAAGAACTATGGTCAGTTTAAAACCAGCATTTTAGTCGTCATTTATGTTTCAAATTTTGACCCTTAAATCAAAACCTAACTGGCAACAAGGCTATCTAATTTCTAAGCTTATTAGCCTGGATCACATAAATGTCTCAGTGTTGTCATGTAGAATACCTGTAAGGCAGTAATAGCACACCTTTACCACATCACAGAGCCTACAGACTGTACATGCAGACGTCAGGGATCAAGTACTGCTTGGCTGATTAGTTTTCTAGCAAAGTATAAATGAGACTATTTTACGGCACAGTGATTATAGCTGCTGGCTCATGGCAGTGGCCTTAATGTCGGAGAGACATGAATCTTTTCTACCACCTCCACCTCTACTTTTTCCATCTTTCACAGTGCTAAAAATGTATCTTACCATTTCCTACTTTCCTCAACCTGCTGTTAAGTCAAAACTATGCCAAAGGACAAGTTAAGGGACACTGCAGCATGTACAGCAAGCCATAATCAAATAATAGCACCGACAAGGACACGAGAGAACTGAAACCAATTTCCCTTCTGTATAGACGTAAACATAAGGGCAAGCATTCAGCTGCATTAAATTCCAGGTAGAAATTGCAAAGGAAATTGCCTTGATTTAAAAACAAGCAAAAATGTTTACTTTTTTTTTTTTTTAAATGGAGAAGCTGTTTTGAGGGCCATGCAGCTCCCACTGCTGTGCTAATTACAACCTTATTAGCCAGGAAGGACTCAGGTGCTGCAGAATCCTTCAGTGAGGGCCATCTGTAGCTGACAGTGCCTAGAAGGCCGTGTCATCCAGCCTCAATGGTTAATGAACAAACACAAGGATTTTCTCTCAGATTCATTATCTTCACAATGAATGAATTCCAGGTCCTTTTGCTTGTCGTTCTCAGCATATTATCTTCCCATCAGCCTGTCAATCACCCTCAGCCCACAAACAAACCCCTATCTGCCGACACAAACAGAGATGCGCACTGTCTAACACACACAAGTACAGAAACACGCAAACATGCACAAAAAGGCACACAGAAACACATCTATACACACACATACAATCAGATCAGCTAATTAAGATGTGGCGGCTGAGTGGGAAGTAAACTCAAACAGGGCTGGACAGATGTCTCACTCTGGTGACTTCAAAAGGGAAATAAAGAACACAGGGCCATGTAATGTGATTTAGATATAATGCTTCCAGGTCAAGGGTGATGGCTCGACCGCTGGGCAGTGGGAGAGCAGCTGACAGGCGTGTAACTAACCATGACGGATGGGAATTCAATGGAGTGCCTACACTACACACTTGGAGCTAGACGGGAACAAATTACATGGCTGACCACCTTGTCGGCTGCAGCAGAGGAAAAGAATCATTTGTTCCCAGAGGTTTTTTTTTTGACACATGTATGGGCTATAATCAAGTCAGACAAGACAGGACTCTGAGAAAAATCCCCCTCTGACCCTACAGAAGTAATGTCCAGTCTCAATATGTTCGTTCCTGCATTCAAAAAGTGTGAGAGTGATAAGACAGTTTTCAATTGTGAGTGTGTTACAGTAAATGTCGTAAGTCAAAGTGATATTAAAATTTCTTTTTTCTGAGAAAATTGTTGCTTTTGTTTTGACTTGTGTGTTTAAAAGGTCAAATTTTTCACCTAGTTTGATTGGTGCAGTATCTGTGGGGGCACTAATAACAGTTTTTTTTTATGTCACAGTAATATTAGAGATGAAGTAGTTGTTAGCCATTACTCAGCCTCATGTGTTATTGAAGTACTCTGTGTGTTAATTCATGTGTTTTATTGGTAATTATAATATATTTAACATTTTGATTAGCACCATAGAATTTTTATCTCTTATCTTTTATCATTATGTCCGTCGTCCTCTTGTCATGTTTTATCCTGCATGATTTCCTGCATGTATGTTGGCTGGTGGTGTCTGAAACTGTCAGTCGGTGTCTCTTTTTTTAACTGCAAACTAAATCTACTTACTGGTACAAATAAAGTAACCTGAACCCGATGTCATGGTTCAATCGATGGAGTAACAAATGGACCAAAGTTAGAGAACTTCTCTTTGTTGTGAGTAATAGTTTGCCTGGTTGCTATTGTCACAACTGGAGTCATAAAAGTTAGCTACAGTTTTCACCTTTGTACAATGTTTGGTTTTCATGCTCTTTATCATTATTTAACATTTAGTATGCAACATATCTACATTTAAAAGGTCTAAAAATGGCTGTGCTGTCATATATTTTAATGAGTTGTGTACCTACATTTCCGAGTCAGTCAGATTGCTTTTTATTTGCAATATTGGCTGTTTCACAATGAAATAAACACTCCATTGCTGCTAAACTGTGTCATCAAACTACATCTTTTGCTTTTATTGTTGGGAATCAGAAAACTCTAATGGCAGAAATTGCACGTTTAAGTGACTTTTCAGATATATTGGGGCTTCCAGGAAATATCTGAGTTTCCAGGCGTAATAAGTACTTGGACATTGACATGAACGCTATTTATAAGTAGCAAGCTTGTAATTACGACTACTGCCAATGTTTCTACAGCTGCTGATACAACAAGAACAATGAGTATTGCTGGTCAATAAGACTTGTTGGTTGTTAAGCTAGTTAGCCAGTCTGTAGCTTCCACTTTCCACATGGACTACAGACAAAGTGAGACCCCTGAAAGGTAAACATTATAAAGACATCTAACATTGCCACTGCTAAATAACAGCTGCTATGTGATCATGTTAAAAAAAAGAAGAATGTAATGTATTATCATGTATTAGCAGTCAACAGCCATTTAGATGCTGTTTTTTACAACCATATGTAAAAATGTTTTTTTAAAATTGCAGTATTATTCAAAATTTCTGCAGTGCCTTTGTAGTTTATTTTTTTCCCTGCAAAGTATGTGGAGAAATGTTTTAGTGATATGTTATTATTTTGTCATTATAATGAACAATAACCCTGTTAAACTATGATCCAAATAAACTATTATCCACGTTGCAATTATCATCTCCTGCAAACTGCCGGTGTGAAAAAAATCATTTGGGAATCCTTGGGCTGCAGAGAAAAGCAAAAGACAAAGACACTTTTTGAAGCTCAAGAGAAATCAGAGGTGAGTGTGTAAGTGGTGGGGAGCTGAGATGAGCTATTAAAATACAAGGAGAGCAAAGCAGACATCAGTGAGGATGAGGTGAGAGAAGAAATCAAGGCAATGAGGGGTTAAAACATTTTGCCTTTTATGCTCCCACTCTATCCTACAGTTTGAGAAATTAATAGGAGAAATTAGCAAAGCAATTACCACTTTTAATTGGACTAATTCTTCTAGTCCTGTCACAGCTGCATCCAGAGGAACACTTTTAAACCTCATCGTACATGTCTTTTTCACCCTTTCACAAACACTATTATTAATTTCACAAATTTCCGTGGACCTCTTTTAGCCTTTGACACTTGCGCCATCGAGGGTGAACTGCTGACAGCTTCCCCTAGATTATTATCTTCCATTAGTATCTCTATCTCTCCCTCACATAGACGCACTACACCCTCCATTCCTCTGTACCCAATCACTTCTTTATTCTTGAGGATGGCAACAAAGGAGCAGTCACTTCTGTCAGAAGAAGATGGCAATTAACAAATGAGCTATGATGTGGTGTACGTAATCTTTTGGTTTGGACAAACAACCCTGTCGATGCAACCTCACAGCCACTTATGTTTTACCTTTAAGGTTAAAACAATCTGCCCATGGATGTTATGAGAGTCACTCTATCATCTATTGAATCTGCAATATTAGCAATATTAGCTGACAAGCTATGTCACGTGTCTTGTGTTGTTGCATTTGCTTGATGTTTGACTGTGTTAGCAATGTTATCCTCTTGCTTGCTTGCTTGTTGCCTGCTTGTTTTTTGATTATAAGCCAAATTGGTGTGTTTTATTAGAGGTTTAGCTGGTAGCATGTTGTAACCAGGAGTTATGCATGTTTACCATGGTACGAAAGTTTTTAGGATGACCATTGTTGTGACAATAGACTCTATGCTTATTGGGACAGAGGTTTAAAGTGGACACAAATCCTGTTCAGCACTAAGTTGCACAGCCCTCAGCCCCCGCCCCCCTCCCAGCTCTCTTTTTTTTTATCCTTTTCAGTAAAGCAAAGTCATTTTCACTACAAACCCTGTCGCAGCAAATGAAACATTCAGCAACCGCACAGAACAATCTCATATTTAGAAATGAAACAAGGCAGACATTCCCACTGTCGCTCATATCACAAGTTAATGAAAAAATGTAAACACAGCTGCTGTGAGAAATACACACTCAGTGACCCCTTTTTAGAAACATCTGGACAAATTACAGTCAATACAACATCCATGTTCTCAAGGCTCAAAATGGTCTGTTTTTGGTTACACTGTCTGAAATGTGTTAATTCAACAGTAAAAGGTGATACTGTAATGGACTACATTATATTGAGAAGTGTTTCTTTTTGTATGAGTCCACATACATACACAAGAAGTCTGAACATTAGAGAAACCTCTAAATATAACACAGTGGAGTACAACACCATCACTAACTATGACCTCAGTGCTAAAACAAAGAATTAAATTAACACTTCAATAAAACTGTTAACATACGTGACTGGGTGTATTGAGCTGCATTAGAACCTACAGAATATAACTTAAATACAATGTGACCTTTTTACGTATGATATACAAGATTAGTTTTGTGTTGGTGATATCAGCGGGCAAAATCAGATGCTGAACTACAAGGGCAATGGTAAGACAAAATGCCAATGCTGTCATTATTTAATTTCACAAAATTGACCACAGGAGAGAAAGGAACACCGTCCCCCGCAATGTCAGGAGAGACTCACTTGCTGTTGCTCAACACTACTGTCCTAGTGATTCATTGATTAAATTGATCCCCGAGTCCTTCTCTTGAGATGCAGTCAGACTGTATTTTTCACACAGGGGAGGAGAGACGGGAGCATCTGTTGCCCCTGATAGCTTTGACTTATTTGACTTTTCCTGACACAGAAAGATGGGTGCCTGCTTTGAAGCCTCTCTGATATGTTAACCCAGGCCCGCAGCAGTGATCCCCACTGGGGCCACTCACAGAATGTCCTGCCCTGATGGGCTGATGGGAATCAGAGAAAATCAATAAGCAATGATAGACTTCTGCTGTCTACTCAGCTAATCCAGTTAGTGATAGCTGGGGGTTTTAATCGAATGGTTGCACACACTACAGACACTCAGACACAGAGACAAGTGTATGTGCGCACTCACACGAATACACACACACACGCACACCTCCAAGTACACTTAACCCCATAACATTCTTATGGATAAGATCTGCAGATCTTCTACACACACTCCACGCTGTCATTTTGTTGAGACAAGCAGCAATTTGAGAGACAATTCATTCGGCAGCTAGAGAAGACTCAGTCAATTTAATAAATCCTTTGCTCATAGTCCAAGTTGGACTAGATTGCGGGAACATTTTTATTGGAGCTGAAGATGTGGAATAAAGACACATTTTGTCCCTATGATCGTTCGATAAAGGATCTCTTTTTTGATATGGAGATCAGTACAATGCATGGCAGTGTATGGGAAGCCGAGCAGAAATGGACTTCCTTTGACAAAGACGATCTCTCCACATGCCGTATACATATCAAAGTGACATAAACCCTGATAACTACACTCAATACACGAGCCACACATATGTTGCAAAGTATTTCTGGGTTAATACTTTAACCCCCCCTCCTTCCCTCCTTCTCCCATGAATGAATAGACATAATAAAAGCAGGCCCCAGTGGCACATGTTTAAAGGTACATTAAGAGAGCACATCAATTGTAGATGACATAATCCCCAGCCCTCCTTTCAGTCGCACTCTCACTTCCTTAATCTCTCCGTTCTTTAACCCTCATCTTCTAAGAGGCTGAAAGCTCCCTTCATCTTCTCCTCAAGCTAGCAGAGAAACTGCAAGCTGCCCGGGGAGAGAGGAGAAGAAGAGGTATTACTGAAGTCTGATTAAATTAACACTGTGATGCAGATTTCGTGCCTTTTCCTCTCTCTTCTAGCCTTATCCGACTGCGAGGCGTCTTTGAAAATCAGATGAACTTGTCACATGAGGGTTTACACATGCATAATGTGTGCGCTTGTGTGTGTGTGTTATGTGCATGTGGTTTTAATTAATTACTCTCGTCTGTGTCATTAACAGGATCCATGACTTGAGATTCTGATTTGCATTGGTGTCTTTGATAAATAAATAAATACAAGATAATGGGAGCTAATAAATGACGGGAGTGTTCTTCTCTCCACCTCATCCACCCCCTCTAACCCTTTACAACCTCCAGCCTAGCCCCTGCTCTCCAGGAGGCAGAAAGCGGAACCATCCCCTGTAGAAGTACTTTAATTACAAGGTTCCTACATCCAAATAACAAGAGGTTTACATAACTCCCGCATGAGCTGCTCAGTATTCAGAAACTATTCTTGCTATCCCTGTCTCCCTGCTCTAATACAAATGGTGTACAACAATGTGTGAGCTCCAACAATGCACATCCTGCAAGTTAAAGTTAAATGAATTAAGAAAAGTTCACTTCATCTAACCTGACATCCAATTTTACCTCCTTACATGTGAACTAAATTCAAGCTCAGACACTGATTAAATTCCATCTATCTGAAGCTAATTAATCATTTCCATTGTGTCTAATATTGTCATAAGAAAGGTGCTTAGTTGACACTCTAATTCAGAGAATATAGCACCTCTCGTGGTGTGATCAGTACAATATGCCAACAGTAGCAAGAAATAGAATCGAGCACCACAGAGAGTATTAATTATTTTTAATACAGACATTAACAAAGACAATATACTCAAAGGTGATGGTGTAAAAGAAACTTATCTTTAAATATAGTCACTTAAAGATCATAGTCGGGTTAGGAGCTTTAGTCAAAGGAAGTCATTTTTTTCACTCTTTTTACAAAAAGAGAAACATGCACACATGTGTCACACATGTGGTCCTCTGTGCATCCATGAGTATGCTTTAAACGTAACAAACTGAATATAATCCTCATCTCACAATCCACCTTTTCTCCGCCTCACAGAATTTGGCAGCATCTCCTTATATCACATTTGATCCTAATTTATCACAAAAAATTGGCCACTATATGGAAATTGTGCAATTTTATTACTTCTGGCCATTCAGTGTCTGAACCAGCGCCATTGTCCTGCTTCTTCTTCATTGACCCCATCCTGCCTCCGCCCATCTGCTCCAACAAGGTGATGTTTATCTCCTGCAGGAGGAAATTAAAGCCTTGCTTCATGAGCTGCAGATATGCAAATCTTATACAGTGCAAATAGATTGCAGAGCTCGCACAGCGGACCATGTGCGTTGGGCCCCCCCATTGAGACCCATCGATTTGAAATCCAAATCAAGACATGTGGAACACACACATGTGGTTTCCTAAAAAAATTCAGAACTTTGAGATATTAAGGAAAATAAATAAAAAGGAGAGGATGACGAATTAATGGCGGCCCCGCAAATTAAAAAACGGATTATTTATTCAGCGGCTCCATCGTGGTAGATACAATTTAATAACTGTTCGACCACAGGTGAGGGCTTATCTGGAGCCTTGACACACACAGCATGGAAATAAGTTCCTCTGATATCACCATTACATGGGATATGTATTTTCTTGAACTCACAAAATTGGATAGTAATAGTGGCCATGCAAAATGCCTTGCAGTTGTCGAGTATGTAATTTTGATATGCATTAGTGTTATTGTCAGGCAGGGTATATGGGCTGTTTCCTTGTGTGATTGCAGGTCTGGCTTGTATTGTGGGAGAGAAGCAGACAGGAGAAAATAGTATTAAACCTGTCCTTGCCATTCCAATCTGTCTGCATGTTTCTCTTTATCATTCTGCAGTTTCTATCCACTTACGCTATAATTAAGTTTCCTGACCCCTGCCTTGCAGCCTTAACTAGGCATTGGGAAATATACAGCCACTGCAGATCTCTTAGCCTGATGTGCTCTCTCTCTCTCTCTCTCTCTCTCTCTCTCCCCCTCTCCTCTCCCGCCTCCCTCTCTCTCGTCCCCGTCCCTGTTTCTGAAAATCTCTCTCTCCCACCATCTCTCTTTCTTTCTCTGAGTCTCAATGGCACTGTAATGGAATAACAATTATTAATCGAGTAATTGTGTGGAGCACATTAGTTTGCACTGAATTTCTCACTCTCATTTGTGATGCTTGATTATCAGGCTGTTGGACAGACTCTACCCTCTCCCTTCACCTCTCTACCCACCACACTCCAAACACATAACACAAGCCCACGCGCACACACCGTGCTATATCACACTTCCTTAAATGGCACGCTCTGCCCCCGTTTCTCCTGTGCATGCACAGACACATGCATGTAAACTCACAAGCGTGTGTGTTTGCATCACACCTGATGCTTAAAGTGTGTGTGTGTGTGAGGTGGTGGAGGAAAAGGCTCCAGGTAAAGGGAGGATTTCTGTAATGTCCCTTTAACCTTCCAACATGACTGATAAAAAAAAAAAAAAGGCAGGCGCATAAAAAATAACCTCCAGCATGTGTACAAACATGCATCGCGAAAATAGAACAAAGCCTAAAACCACTAACATCAGAGAGACGCACTGGCGCTGACATTCATCAGAAAAAATGCCTCTTCAATCATAATTAGTCTAATTAATTTAAATCAGTGTTGGATGCCTATCTAAATACAGTGACAACACAAAATGAACATCCACCCTGCAGCACATAGCCTCAGCCTATACGTTCCCATAGTGAAACACACCCTCGTAGGATTAGAGCAGAAGAATAGGGGGATTATTATTTCATGACCTTTCAATCCGCTGCCTGTCAGGTTGAACTAAAGCCATATATGCTGCTGGAGGACTAATCTCCTTCTCCCTTTGTGTCCGCAAGGGATGTGTCATTTCTTTATCCCCTCTATACAGATTTACTCCATAAAATAAACTTCCTAGCCTGATCTGATAAGAAGCCATCTCCTTACCGGGATAAGGCTGTGGTGCCTCGTCTCCCTGCTTCCCCGTAGCCGTATTTTTGGGTGTCAGATAACTCAGACGGGGATGGGAACAGTCAGGAAATGCCACTTTGTCTGTCTGGGAGCAGGTGACAACAAAACGACAGTGACTCTGATTAGAAAACACCCTCCTTCTCACCCCCTCACCACTATTCTCTCTTTCGTTCTCTTTCTAAAACCACCAAAATCACATAATATCAACACTTGCCAGGAAGTGTATGAAACACAAATAAACTGATATTTGCAGGCTCGCATGCAGACATGCAAAAAAATTTGCTGCATCACAGACACACACTTATTTGGCTTTGTTATCATTTTGTCATAATTACTGGTAAGTCCTGCATCAGCTGTTAGGCTGATTGAGCCCGGACCATGATCTGCTGATCTGTCCGTCCTGTGTCCCCGCTATCCTGTCTCGCTGTCTGTGAGTTTTTTATTATTTAATGGACTTATTTCATATTTAAACTACTTCCCACAACTACACAAATGTGACAGTTTGGATCTGATACGCATAAATATTTCAGGCATTTTTATGAGGTGTTCACTCCCCTGTTGCCTAAAGGTCACAGCCTACAGGTGGCAGAAATGAGCATTATGGATTGAAGACGTAGAGGTTTGTTGCTGAAGTGTCAACATTAAACACTGATGTAAAAACACTGAAGTGAAAAAGAAAATTTACACTAGGCCCCTAAAAATGAAAAATTATAGTAGCCAGAACTACTAAAAAAGGTGCTTGGTGCTGCATCAGAGGGTATTAAACCAATTTTGTGATGAAAAAAGTTGTCTTTTAAATTGCAAAAGGGGGTGACTATGCCTAATCACCAACTACACAGAGCCATTATTAGCCCACACTCCACAGCCTTTACTACTTAAAATAAAAATGCTCTCGAAAACAACAGAGGGGAACACATGGGCCAAAAATAAAATAAACGCTTGCAGACAAAAAAATCATGTCATGCTGTGCAACAATCAGTGGCAGAGTCGATTTTTCGGCAATTAAATACCAGCAAACAGAAATCTGGAGTTGTAGCAAACATGGGCCTTCATATTTAAATGGTTATTTTGAAAGTGGTGAATCTAAAAAGAAAAGGTAATGTAGGAGATGTTATTAGGCATTAACAAATCAAATCAACACTATGTATCTCTATAGGAACTTCATGTTCTTTTTATTTTTTTTATTTCAGAGACCATCTTGTTTTTTTTAGATTTTTTTTTTTAATATTATAATATTCAAATGTTTAGTTATTTTTTATGCTGCTATATAATAAGACCAAAAAAAATATTAATGTGGTTCGGTTCTCCCCTTAAGAGAGACTGTGGAGACTATTACAGCCACTCAAATATACCAATTTATCCCAAGTGCAAGTGTTGCAGCTCTTTGAGAGCCATGCAGGCGCTGAATTGTCCTCCTGCTCCGGACCTCTCGCCGCGGCCGGACCTCTTCATGCGCTCCTTTTGATTCCAGGCTTCTGTTCCTCCTTCGCTTGTTTCTTCACTCCCAACTCTGCACGGCATTGTTGCTCTGATTGGCACGGCGCAACATTTCTGCTTGTCTGATCCCCACACAGGCAGCAACGGCGTCGGGGTTTTTTTTTCCCCCCAACCCCTCCAACACGACACAATCGAAAGGCAGGCGCATTTTCGGAAAGCAGTGACTATTTACCCGCACACCAAATTGCTTAAAAAATAAGCGCGCGCCAAGGAATTAAAAAAAAAACCCAGACTATCATACTATCATAAAAGAGGGAAAAATGTCTCTTTTAAAATGTCAGAGTTATGGTGATAAGAATCTGAGGATGCAGGGAGGACTTTGGTGAGAAGTGACTAATTACCCTGTGGACCGTCCTGATAGTGGAGAATAATTAGATTCACACAAAAGACCCTAAACCAGCATCTGAATAACAAGAGCAACATTTTAAATAGAAAATTTAATTTGATTTTGTTGCGAGTTCCCTCTGTGCAATCGAAAGGGAAAGTGGGATAAAGCATTATAAGGAAAAATAAAATAAAAAAAAAAAAAATCTCT
>JAPZDV010000005.1:7388993-7402399 GCA_029814665.1 Acanthurus lineatus
TGGGAGAAAGCATTATAAGGACAAATAAAATAAAAAAAAAAAAAATCTCTTCCCGGGACAGTTTCATGCCTGATTTGGTTGGAAAAAAGCTGACAAAAATCCACAGTAATCAAAGAACGGCCTGCACGGTAGGCTGTAAATTCACAGTTAAAGGGAGATGTGTTCACTAAACATAGATTAAATTAAATATTCTGACTAATTAAGAGAGCATTTATTAAAAGTTTTGTTTCTACTTGTCCCGATGTTTCAAAAAAAATGGCTGAAATAAAAAAAATCTTTTTTTTTTCAATAAATTATCGAAAATAATTTGTATCCTTAATGGATGCGAGATTTAGGGAAAAAATGGCATGGAATTTAAAACCAGTTCAGAAAAAAAACCTTAGCCGAAGGTGTTATTTTGTTAAATAACAACTAAATCCTCAAACACAAATTTGAAGGATTTTAATTAATTAAATGCCGACAATTACGCATTAAATCCTACGCATTAAACATTAACAATTTAAAATATTCACAGGTTAAACCCATATAACAAACAAACAAGTAAACAAGAAAATAAATTGCTAAATTGTGTAAAAGATCAGATATTGCACTACAAAACGTAAAAACAGCCTCCTGAGGACAATTTGTAATGTATACAGTAAGGTAATAATAAAACAAAAACAGGATGAAATTGATGACTATATCACAAGAAAATTGCTCTTCCATTTTTGTGTAAAAGATCCGTTTTTGGTTTTTTTTCATAGGAGATATAGACGGGCATAAGCGAAATAGGCCATACTACATGCAAATGCTGTAAGAGTGCTTTAGAAGATTAGAAGATAGACACCCAGCCCACAGTGGGCTCTCCTCCAAGACTGTGTCCTATCTCCTCAGGACTGGAAAAAGCATCCTAATCCTTTACCTTTCATAGTGATCTAAAGCCGATTTAAAACTGTCACTACCCTAGTTTGTGTTTATTTCATGTTCATCTGCAGCTCAAGGCAATACTCTGCACACCCACTTATGACACGAGCAAAAAGATGTGCGTGTGTGTGTATGTGTGTGTCTGAGGGAGACTGAGAGCAAGAGACTACTTAGAATAGAAAGAGAGAGAGGGGAAGGTTGCATGCAGCTAACTGACCAGCAGAGATGGGATACCCAAACTGCATATATGTGTGTACATGTGTGTGTGTGCGTGTGTGCTGACTGCACTAATTGTTATATTTTCGTTTTATGCATGCAGACTTGCTGCTTTGCTGCTCAGACATCCACCTCCTATTTCATGCATTTTCTAACAAAACCAAGTAACTTAGCTAAAATTTACTTCCCAAAATACACTCTCCTACACAAACAAATAGTCCAAAGGACAGATGAGCAAACACAGATTCTCTCTCTCTCTCTCAGACACACACACATAAATGCAGACACATACACACACACAATAACAGAAACCATTGACCGCTGAGCCGGCAGGCCTATAGACAGACCACCTTCCTCTTCTTACCCTCCTGCTCCTCAAGGCCTTACTGTATTATTCTGTAAGCAGCAAGAGCCCAGCATTGACAGAGCTAATCACTGGAGGCAAGGGCTCTCTCTCTTCCCCTCTCTCTCTCTCTCTCTCTCTCTCTCTCACACACACACACACACACACGCACGCACACAGACAGAATGATTGACACACAATGGCAGCAAATCTATGCAGTGCCCCCCTGTCTTGCTTTTTGCTTTCTCTCTCCCAGCTGAAAAGACAAGGGAGGAGGTTAGTGTGTGGAGTTTGAGCGTATGTATGAGCCTGAGTCTGTCTCTGTGTGTGTGTGTGTGTGTGTGTTGGTGGCAGAGAGGATGAGAGGATGAGAGAAGGGGGGGGGGGGGGTGTTACAAGGAGTGATGTCCAACAAACCCCGGCAGATCCTGAGGAGAGTTGAAGATGGCAGAAGGTGAGCTTGTGACTAGCGCTGTTGCTATCCCTGCTCCTAATCGCCCCCACTCTGTCAGGTGCAGCAGCCAATCTGGAGAGCGTCTCAACCCCTCTCATATGAATATGATCCCTGCGCTGGCTGAAGCCCAGCGAACCACTGATCCTGTTATCATCTCACCGGAGAGAAAGAGAGGAGAAAAGAGAAGGAGCCACGGGGAGAAAAGGGAAAGGAAAGAGGGGATGTGCCTTGTTTATTCTTTACTCAGGCCTCCTGTGTGCCTCTGCCAGCACTTTGTCTACCCATAACCACACTCACTAAACTAAATTCCCCCATAATGTTGAACCTCAGGGGACCTCCTTCAATAATAAGGCATTTACTTAATAGAAGAACTGGGTGCATCTCAGGTGATAAAGCATGGTTGAATTTAACTGTCAGGTTGTTGGTTCAGTCTAACACCTCGGTTCATATATAAGAGTCAATGTACAACCAGAGGCAACAAAGACTTTATTTATTCTACTGAAGGCTGAATTTATTCACTGGTTTAATAAATAATTTCTTAACTCGCTGCTGATTTGCTGGTATGGGAATTTAAATGTGCGTAACAGGAATTGACTTAGCAACATTTTTAAGATGGGCGAGCAGCTCCTGGGTGAGCAGCGAATTTCTTTGTCACACATTTTTAGCCAGAAATTGACACAGAAAGATAAACCCATCAGAACACACTGGGACCATTCTCAACTTAAGGAATCTGACATCTTCCTGTGTTATCAATGATTCAGGTTTATTAAAAATTAGGTGCAACAAGGTGCATCAGTTTTCTTTAACGTCTGTGCGATAATCGCTCATAACTCTAATACAAAATGACACAGTTCTTGATGGCTTGCAAAGCTTAGCACTTTATCTTGTCACTTCATTGCTGCAGTTTGTCTTCGTTTTTATCACACGAGCCTTTTAAATGGATTGTGTATTGCAAGTGGACCATCAGTTTTACTGTCCTCAATTATCTTATTATCTTAATGAGTTTATATTTATATTTCACATTTTTATGCTGCCTTGCCATTCAAGTGTTTTGTCCAGTGGGATATCTGTAATAAACTAAATACCGAATACCTCCCATTGTCCATGTTTGGAGAGGAAAATGCTCTTGGACAAAAGCATCTGTGACGACTGGGTGATAATTCAATATTTAATGTCTGCTGTCTAAAGTAATAAATCCCGGAAAGCTGTAATTAAAATACCTATAAAATTTATCATTTAAGAACTGGTGATTTATGTATATTAAGAATTTACAACATATAACTTATAATTAGTTCAATTATTTAAGGTGTGAGAATGCATATTTAACATATAGTGATTTGTACTTAAAATTATTCTCAATATTAAAGTGACAATGGCTTCAGTCACCTCACTTCAGCTCTGTAAAGTAATCTTGATTTATTTATTACTGTTTTGACAATGTGAGGCCAGTTGCTTTCTGGCCGCCATGTGCTGGTAGCCCAAGGTGACAGGAAGCGGCGTGGTTAATTAAAGAGTGGACAGCACTCCAGACTCCACTCACACACTCCTGGCATTGTCATAGGCACCACTCCTACAACACACTCCCTCAAGAGTCATTTCCCTCTGTTTCTCGGGACATGGAGGGCCTCTCCGTGCTCACTGTGGCAAGTCTCTCATGGACATGTGCATGCGTGGACGCGTGCACATGTCCACAGCCACCATCTCTGCATATACTCATCCAGATATCCAACAGATAACACTTTCAATTCAGCTTGATGTTATCGTTTTTTCCTTTCTAAGAGAAATATGAACCTGTCACATGGGGCGCCTTACAGATTTGTTACATAGTTCAGCGGTAGATAAATCCAACAATAGAGGCCAAGGCCTTGCCCCCTCTGCATGCACAGTTAGCAGGACTACAGCACTAATCAGTGGGAGAGGATCACATCTGGCCTGACAGCAGCTGCATCACTGTTTAGAGGAGCTGCCAGCGTGAGAAACATGCAGGTCGATTCCCTTTTCTCCCTGGACAGAGTGGGTGTTCTTCTCATTCATTTCTTCTTTCTCAGTCCTTTTCTTTGAGCTAGCCAATTAACCTGGGAGCAGTGCACTAATGAGTTCCCTCTGGTGGCTCTGCACCGCTCAATGGAGAAGAGGAAAGGGTGAGCAGAGAGGGGAGAGAGGAAAAGGGTCAGGGAGGGATAGCACAGGGCTGCAGGGAGGGAGAGGTGCAGGCATGGCAAAGGCGAAGGGGGGGTAAGAGAGTTTTTAGAAAAGGGTGAAGAAGGTTGATAAAGGGGTGAGGAGAGAGGAGGGGCGAGGACAGGAGGGTTCAGGGCAAGGAAATATGGGACGGGCTGATGCAGGAGGAGAAGGGACAGAGCACCATCCAGTTGGCCACTACGGGCCTATCACCAAGACATTGTCAGCCAGACAATGGGCTTATCAGCCTCCTTTTCACACCAGTCTGATTAACTGGGAGGAATGGGAGGAAGAGGAGGGGAAGGGAAAGGGTACGTCCTTGTACCAGCCCAGTAAATGTCAGAGAATGGGCCAGGCACCCGGACTAGCCTCATGGTTTGAGTATACATCACCTGGAAAATGGGGACAGTTTTAAAACCACTGTAAAAACCCACATCCTCTCCACATGTGTGAAATGCGTTAGTGCTGGAGGGAGGTTCTGCCGTAATAAATCTACAACCTTTGTAAATGTATCTCACTCACCAGATTAGCAAGGTTGTGATAAGCACCTTTAAGGACCATTAGCTAAATCTGTGGGTTATCAGTCACAGAAACAACCATGAAGCAAGTCTGGAGCAGTAGATGGATAGTTTGGTGAGGATAGAAACAAGAGAAGAAGAAATCACTTATCAACAATTGTTTTCAAAAAGAATCACCAATGCACTTATTTTTTATTCTTGCAGTAAGCAATGAAAAAGGCAATAAGGTATACAGTTTACTGAAGTCAGTGAATAATAATGTTAGCCAATCTGCTAGAATCCTATCTGTGAAAATAACTTAAACAAAAAATTAAACATAAATGTAGGCAGAACTTGCCTTATTGAATGTATTCCTGTTTTGGTACTTCTCTATTAATCATTAATTAGGTATGAATTTGTATCATGAACATTATTTGTTAGCAATTCAATATGTGCCTGTAGCTAGTTACAAAACAGTGACAAACTGGCCTTGCCTGCCAGCTTGCCGAGAGCCTTATAGACCAACAAATGACTAAGAGCAGGCTTCAGCAGAATTGTTTGTGTCATTATTCAATTAGTATCCCATATTGATCCCAGCTTGTTTGTTTACTTGCTTACCGCTTTCCATTTGTGCGGCCTTGACAGCCATCTGTCACACAGAGAGACAGTGAGAGAAGGGAGGCAGAAGGTGACAGAGTGGGAGGGAAAGTGATATACAATGTGAAAGCTGAGATAAAGGTGGATGGAAAAACTTCCAATAGGTTACGAGTGGAGACTTTGCGATACAGAGCTTGAAATCCTTTTTCAGAGTAAAGCTTTTTGGGAAATATAAATTCCTAATCCAATGAATCTATAAAAGCTTCTGTTCTTGTTGCTCAATGACGCCAATTCAATGACGAGTGTTATAAAAGCAATGCTTGGAGCAACAAGTGGTTGTACTCTTCTTGCTCTTCATTTCCTTCTTTTTTTGTCCTCTATTTCTTTTTTCAAAAGAAAGGATGCAGTAATTAGAGGGTAGACCAGGTGGAAGTACACAACTCAAGAGCCGGGCGCTAGCTCGCCCTCTCCTCCACAGGAAGATGGGAAGAGGGAAATGTAGAGGTGGGTAGAAGAGGGTGAACACGGCTGGAGAGGAGAAAGTGGCAGAAGAATATGCCTAGGTAAAAACAGAGAGAGGGGGAGCAGCAGACGGGCTTGGAGCATATTGGGTCAAAGAAAATAAAATGTGTCATTTAGCCAAAGAAAGAAGATAAGAGCAGGGTGCACAGCGAGAGGGAGGGGGGCGGCGGCTGGGGCTGGGTTGGCTGGGCGAGGTGAAGGGGAGGTGGAGGCGAGGTTAGCTGTTAAATAAGGTGGGGGTCATAAGAGAGGGGGTGGATGCAGGGGGGCCACCCACAGAACAACTTGGCCAACAAAGCTGCTTCTGTCTTAGCCTCCCTCCTCCACAGACCTCCTTGAGTGGTCAGGATTCCATTAGCAAGCTGCAGAACCTGGGGTCTATTCAGCTGCCTGTCCAGGCCCGACTCAGTGTGTCCATGGACGCACATGCACATGCACACAAAGACCCACAGACACACACACACACACACACATCTGCGCACGTACACAATGACCAACCCACACACACACACGTTCTCACCGAGCACACACGCTTGGACTCATTCACAGTCACTCACTCACACACATACACAACACCGCTAATTAATCCTCAGATTACCCAGCCAATTATTACCACACTTGTACTAATTAGAAATTATTTAAAGCATTTCCCAATTAGGGTTTACATGCTCAGTTGGGCAGGAGTCTGCCTCGATAAACCAACTGGTTTTATAGCAGGGAAAAAGCGGCAAGCTCATTCATATACACATGCATGTGCTCATACACACACACACACACACACACACACACACACACACATCTCTGGATCTGACTGTGGTAATCAGGCCTTCTCAACGAGTCCCTCTGTTAGGATGAGGGGGATGAGGACAGACAAGAGGAAGAAAGAGAAAGAAATAAAACAACAAAAGACATGCTCCTTCAGTGCTGCAGCAATACTGTAGGTCGCTCTTGTTAGGGCTGGGGACAGTGATTAGGAGAGGCCACAAGAAGACCTGCCAGGAAACACATGCCAATTAGGTTACCAGGAGAACCGCGGGCCCTCATCGCTATGGGAAACCCACTAGCCTTTGCACCACACGGCCCCCAGAAACACTTACACACACACACCTGCACCCATGGCCTCACGCACTACCTTTTTCAACCCTTTAATTACATTATGACATGGATAAGGGGAGGCCAAGGGGGGAAAAAAGGAGGCAGAAAAGAAGAGAAAACACTGCAGCCTAATAAACAAAAATGATTGTGGCGAGAGCAGAAGGTTGAAGCAAAAGGAGAAGCAGAAGTTGACATTAGAGATCAAAAGTTGGTTGCTGAGAAGGCGAAACTTTGCGGAGTGTGCCATACAAGTGTGTCTTCATATCAGTCCAACCTTTGATGAGACAAGGATGGAGGGAAGGAAAACACAAGAGGGAGAAGGGAGAGATGGAGAAGCAACAAACAGGCTGCGGTGGGATAACAGGGGCGGGACTCCAGGGAGAATTATTAGCGGGGAGAATTACAGGCTCATCCATGGGTGACATGTAAGCCTCAGCTACACACTCAAATGTTTACAACATTGATATTTGCTCAACCGCGATGTTATCAGGCCTCAATGTAATACTCAAAGCTTTTGTTCTGACTTGCACGGCAACACTCACCACGTCCACGGATGCAATAACCTAGACACAGATAGCAGCTCAATGTTTGCCAGCAATGTTTGTCCTGGGAAGCTATGACATGACCCGGGCAGAACAGAGGAGAAAACTCACTCTGGAATATTTGCGCTGATGTGATGATGGCTGAGATGTTGATTAATGTGCTCGGTCCCTGTTATTAAATAAACAGGGTGAATACACAAAATATATTGAATAAATTAGAGCGTGAACTGATCTCCACTGCAACATCCAGCTCATTAGAATGCATGAGGAAACGATGTTCTGATTGCGACAAGAGTCACTCATTAAGCCATGTTTGTCCCCTGCCAGAGCACCACTCCCTGCACGCCATCCCCCTCTGCCCCAAAACACTTACCCCTCATGCCTGCCACTCTCTCCACACCAAATCCCTCCCCACGGCACACTCTCCTGCTAAAAGCTCCCTGACTTAACGTCACCCCGTCCCAGTGGTCGTCACCAACAAACCAACCCTCTTTTCACCTCATCCCCCCACTCCTTTGCACATATCCCTCATTTTCCTCCTCCTCCTCCTCCTTCTCCTTCTCCTCTGCTGGGATCTGTGTCATCATTTTAATTAATTTCTAATCAGGCGAGAGTAAACTAATCAGGGGAGGCGTTAAACAATGACAGCTCTGCCTGCTCAGCCTCACACTGGGGGCCGCCAGGCTGCTCTGCATGCCGAGAGGAGCTGCACATTGATAAACAACTTGTCGTAGATGGGGCTATCTGCACCCATCTCCTCTCCCATACACGTTCATATGGGCCGCAATGCAACGCATATGTGGCCTATTTGCATGTGCAGATTGGACATGTTGATTGCTGTTGATTGGTGCAAGAATTAAATTACCACTATTTTACATTTGTGCCACTGTAGGTTCACTTTTATGTGCAATATAAAAAAAACGGCCACTGCAGATTTGTGACTGAATAAACGTACCAGTTCATGGACGCATGATGGAAATGCATGTAAATGATCAGAATGGACAAATAAATAACCTAACCCTGTCTGAATGGTACAGTATGTATCTGCTTAGAATAGGTTGCACAAAGACTGCAGTTATCTGTAGGCAGCCAGATCCCACCAAGGCTGAGCCATTGTGAAAAACAGACAGAGGAGAGAGAGAGAGAGAGACCGAGAAAGAGAGAGAGGCAGAGAGAGAAAGAGAGACAGAGAAAGAGAGAGAGGGGGGCACTTTTGGGCAATACGTTAACTGAGACAATGTAACAAGAGAGCGTTGATTAACCTCTTCCAGGCTCACCCTGTGCCTAAAATAACTTAAACCAACATAAGTGAATCATAATTGGCATAATTTTAACTACATGATTGCATGACAATGAAGCTGATGATGGGTGATAACAAAAAAAGTGTTTATGACCAACATCACATTGGCTGGCGAAGTAAAAATTTTTTTTTCCAAGTTGTGTTTTTTACAAATCTGGCATTAAGTGTGTGATTGGCATCTGTGGGAGCCTTCAGACATGCTTCAGCATCAGATACATGTCTGCAAACTGAGGCCGACTTCACCACAGGCTCTGACAGATAGTTGCAACTTTTATGGCTTGTCTTGGTTTTTAAAAAAAAGGGCTTTCATGTCTCTCTTATCAAAGCTTTGTAACTGAACTGATTCCCCGTCCTACCAGCACCATGGCAACTGATGACCACTGACCTCAGGACCAAAGACCATTGGCATAGTTAAATGACACACACAAGCAAACAGAAGAACACATGCTCTCAAAAGATGTAGAAATAATCACTCCCACAAACACAGTCTTGACTTTTCAACTTTGTGTGAAGCAACAAATTCAAACACAACAAAAAAAAAGGAAAGCTAAAGTGAAATCAAAGTTTAAATCAGATGCAATGCTGGAAATGGAGGATATTTGAGTGAGGAAAATTACACAGAGATAGAGTGTGTTTAAATTTTTTTTTTTTTTAAATATCACCCCCTCCCCTCCATCACCACCTCCTTCCTTGCCCTCTTTGCCAAGTATTAGATTCCCATGCCAACCGCTTCCCTGGGATAGAATAAGGATTGCGGAGGTGGGAAGCTGAAACCCTTCCATAACATGTCAAACAACGCTGGAATCCAAAACGCAAGAGAGAGAGAAAAAGGGTTAGAGGCAGATTTTCTACGGGGAGAAAGAAACTGTCACATCATCAGATTGGTTATTCTAAGTGGAGGGATGTGGGTATGGGGGCGGGGAGGGAGGGGCGGGGTGGCAGAGGCTCGGGCTGGCAGAATCTGGCAGCGATACACGATGGCGGTATTTCCACTAAAATAATCAGCCCCCAGGCAGCGGAAGGGGGTGGGGGGGGGGGGAGAGACACAGAGAGGTGAGGGATTGTAGGGGTAGGAGAAGGCGACGGAGGGTGGGTGAGGGAGAGGGAGGATATAAGGGAGGGAAATAGCAAGATGGAGAGAAAGAAAATCTGGGAAGCCAACCAAGGAAATCCTGCTTCTCAGATATGCAGCTGTGGAATTAAAATTGGTATAAAAACACGAGAACAAAAATATACTTCACACTTCACAAGCCTATTGAAGGGTGGGGGTTGGGGAGGGGGGTGGGAGGGGAAAGATGTGCCACTCTATGCTGGCACTGATACCTCAGGCACAAGGGGTAAACAGCTATTCTGTTCACTTCACTTCGTCTGGTACAGTTGTTTCAGGGTGTGAGTGAGTAAAAGTGTGTGTGTGTGTTTGGTGGAGTTGGGGGGGGTGGGTGCCTGCAGGGGTCTCATGATGCTACAGGGTGAGCTCAAGAGAGAGAAAACAAGAGCCCCCTCAAAGACCAAGAAACGCAAAATGCCCCATGAAACAATTTCTACACGTCTGCGTCCCCTCGAGCACATCACAACGAACAGCGAGGCATTGATTCATGATCAAACGACCGTGATCGTCACTCAAATTCAATAATAACAACCTTCACAATCAAAAGCGCTCTAAATATACTGTACCTCCACTTCAGGCCAGGATTAGGCCTTTCTGTGCGCACATTTGTGTTGTTGTGCTGCATTACGGAACAAAGAACTATCAGAATCGAAAACAACCATGCAAACACACAGATAAACGACAAATCAATTAATTTTAAACGTGGTGAAATATACAGTACAAACAACACTGTGTTTGGGTGCTGCAATGTGAATGTTTATTATAAGGGAATTCTGCACAGGAGACCGAGATCCCCTTTGTGTACAATACACTCAAAAAAATGAGTCAGTGTCTGTACATATATCTGCGCTCTCTCACAGCTGCATTGATTGAAACTTTAAAAGGACTTGAAAGAATTTTTAAGTTGCATTTCACTCAGCAGAACCAAAGCAGCTTCTTTCATGATGGAAAAGGAAAAAAAAACTAATTAATGACTGTGAGCTCTGAGAGTCATGTTATCAAATCCAGGCTACTGGAGTGTGACGCCACTAAAATAATACAATCTTCAAGCATAATGAGTGAGTTAGGAAGTTTCTGTTAATGCATGTATTAGAGTAAATGGTTGCAGCTGAGCATTGTGTTATTTCATCACTGTAGAGACTTGATCTTAATACAAATCTCTATGTAATACAGGCCTATTCATGCAGACTGCCTTTCCCCTCTGGTTCAATTATCATATGCTCTTTTGCAGAGATATTCAATTAAAAAAAAAGGCTCCCCCTTTAGTTTTATCAGAAAATAAAATTTTGGAAATATCAAAATAATCATTTCAAAATACTGTGTTAATGCAGGCTTGTGGATAAGTATGGGAGTATCAAAGCAGAGGAAATTTGCTAAGTAAATAACAAATTTGTTTGGAAATGTAAATTGGATATTTTTTATTTTTTAAACTCTATTTATCCCTATGGGTCTTTTTTTTCAAATTAAGATATTCAATGAAGCAAACCATGAAATTATGAAAAGAAAAGGGAAAGACAGACAGAAGAGCAAATCAACCTTACTCAGAGAGCAGTGTTTTTGTTGGAGTATTCTCCACTGAATTTGTCGGCTTTCATTTCATTTCTCTGACATTCTCTCTGTCTGACCATCCAAGTCCTCTCCTGAGACAGATGAGTGGAAGCAGAGTTCCAGAGAGAGCTATCAGGATTAGGATAATTAATATCATCTCATTTCACTATGATCCTGCGGCCCACTGCACACACAAGGACAGGATGCAGCGAATATTATGGCAAGAGTATCCAGTCGGCTGTCAATCTAGACACACACACACACATCCCATCTCTCACGCACCCTCCTCAGCGGCTAAATTGCAGTTTGAGAGACGACAGGGGAGAGGCAGCAGTGGCAGCGGTGGTGGGGGGGCAGCCGGGCCCGAGGGACGCCATACAATGGAGCGTGCTGCTGACCAGCGTTCAGGTGAAATTGAATTGGAAATCTTCCACGGCTGGTTAGCATAACAAAGGGCCCCGTGGCTTTAGACAAAGGCTGCTTCTCTAATGCACAAAATCAATCTCTCTACGGGCTCGGTGCATTGTTCCCTCCCGCCATACAGGTGTTCCTTCAATGGTCCTTAATCAAAAGTGTCAAAACAAAGTTAAGAGTTATCTCTGCTCCTCCGCAGCTGTTTCTGCAGAGCAGAAAGAGGGAAAGAGAGGATAGCAAACAGCTGAGTGAGTGTGTGTACAGGATGCTGAACGCATTTAGTACATCCTGTGCCATAGTGTGTTGGTGCTAAAGTTGAACCCCTGAGGAAGAATCTCGTGTCTATCTGAGCTCTGGCCAAGTGTGAGCGACTGGCACTCTCTGATGCGATCACTGAACAAATATGGTCACAAGAAGGACACGGAATTTTTATCTTGTTTGCTTATTTTAAAGAGGAGAAGGACAACGAAAAAGAGGACAGAAGCAGTGACACAAGTGAAGAAACATTTTGCGGCATTGTATCTTTATTTATTTATTTACTTTTTCTCTTTAAACAGATGCAGCCCTACTGTGATTTCTAGTCTTGACCTTCACTCTGAGGGCCTGATGGGTAATACTGGTAGGAGTTACCTTTCTCCATGAAGGTTGGTAAACAATGGGAAAACAAAACTACAGCTCTTTTTAGTGCACCCTAACCCCCACCTCCCCAACACCCCCAACTGCCTCATGCTCCAGTACTCTAACACTCGACCCACTCTCTCTCCATTTCTTTGTAGGCCCAAGACCTTGACTAGTTCAGAGTAGATTAAATGAAATGAGAAGAGTTAAAGCAGTGAATAGAGACCTCAGCCAATGGCTTCTTTCTCCGTGTGTGGGCTAACTGATTCATCCACTGAGAGACGGTAAATGTTGCCGTTCCTCCCTTGCTTTATGAACTCTCTGTCCTCCTCCAGAACTTGTAATGTATATTTATTCTCTTGAATTTTGGGTGCTTTAAATGACACTGGTAGCTATGAAGCTAACTAAGCACAGCAAACCGATCCAGTCATAAATGGCTGTATCTTTTAACATGTGTTTCCTCCACTTTGATCAACATTAGGCTTCTTAAAGCATCCAGGATACAGAGCTGTATAAGAGAGCGCTGTATACATTATGTTGCATGTATCATCTGCTCTATATGGAGAGTGGATGCATTTGATGGCTGTTTGTTTTGATAAGGTGAGAGTCTCTGGCGTCTCTCTGTCTGTGGATTACCACATAAATAATGACATAAATAATCTGTAGACTAATCCTATCTCCTAATAAGTAGCATCATAGACCCAACGCCTCCACTTGACAGCTGCCAGACAACCCATCAGTACTAACGCCCTTCAACATTAGGCTGTACCACGTGTTTTAAAATGTCAGCTGAGTGACAAGCAAATCTCTGTATAATGCACTTTAAACTGACATTGTCATGATTGTGACAAGAGGACGGTAATGTGGATAAAATCGTCTATCATGGAAAATGTAATTTTATATCCCATGTAACCATGTATATAATGACATACTCAATTTGCTGCAGCAGTAACCAGATGTAAATGTCTGTTTTAATCCTAAACCTGTCAAATGGAATCACTGATCTGCAAAAAAACTCCTTCAATGGCGTCATACGTGTAGAGATATTGGGGGACAGTCTACTCAATC